>DWTO01000768.1:0-18941 GCA_018244755.1 Jemadia pseudognetus | reverse complement strand
ACAGACAGACAGACAGACAGACAGACAGACAGACAGACAGACAGAGTTACTTTCGCATTTATAATATTGGTAAGGATAAGAGTTCTAGCGGTCCTTGAGTTGTCAAAGTCTCTGTACTGTGTAAAGCTTCTACGAAATTCTGAAGTCTCTTTCTTTCTATTATAAATTCTACTTTGTCGATGTCATCAGGAGCATCACAAAGTTCAATATCAATTTGAGTATTTAATAACTGAGAGGGCGAAAGAAATCCGAATTTACTGTCTACTTCGTGCAATTGTTCGAATCTTGTTAATATTTCTTTTTTTACATTATCTCAACATGTACTTATTTCACACCTTAATTTATTCTTATAAATTACATTTTCATCACTGACATCTCTTCCAGAATATTTCTTATTTCTAGAAATTCGTTTAGGTTGTTCCGTTGAAATTCATAATTCAAAACATATATCCTCAGCAAAAATCAAACAAGAATTTGTTACATTTTCTTTTTCATCAGTGAGGAAATCACTTAAGGCTTTTAATTTTATAGCACACTCCCTAACACTTAACCCTTTCTTTTGCATATACGATTGTCCGTCATTAATTTCCCTTAAAATTGGTTCCTAAAATCCAAGATAAGTCAAAAAAGTGAAAGATTGAAGAGAAACCAATAAACTTCCTGCAGTAGCCCTTGTCATTTATCATGTCATCAGCATTTACATTTCCATCAGTCGAAATTTCGAGAGATTCTAATATCTTCATAAAGTGAGTTTTTACCATTCTAACAGCTTCTCCTCTTGCGCTCCAGCGTGTTTCGATTAAACGTTTTAAGCTAACACCTGTGATATTGGTTAATATATCCCACCGATGAGTAGAAGTAGAAAAGAATGAGTGCAAACGATCCAACGTACCAAAAAAAGTCACTGAGTTTAATTCTACGTTATGATGAATAATGAAATGATTTCATATTCATCAAAAAAAAAATATTATCAAGTTTGGTGCCCCCCTAGCCTGTGGTGCCCTGGGGTGACCGCCCCTCTCGCCACCCCCTAGCTACGCCACTGTGTTAACCCCAACTCGCATGCTCAGCGCAGGGATGATGGGAAAAAACCCTGAAACAATAATGATAATTATTATGATAAATGCATAGTTACTTACCAAACGCGTAGTAGCATATATCGAATAGATGTGGTGCGACAGCGGTAAGCAGGCCAAAGAGCGCTTGCGGCAGCTCCGTGGCCAGGAACAAACCCAGCAGCGCCACCAACATCCGCGTCGTGCGGTCCGTGCGGCCCGTGCGGCCCGTGCGGCCCGTGCGGTCCGTGCGGTCCGTGCGGTTCGTGCGGTCCGTGCGGTCCGTGCGGTCCGTGCGGTCTGTGCGGTCTGTGCGGTCTGTGCGGTCTGTGCGGTCTGTGCGGTCCGTGCGGTCCGTGCGGTCCGTGCGGCCGCCGCCGCACTTGGCGTCCGTGCTTTCGTTCAGCCGAGCTTTTTCACCCTAAGTGTACAAATATAACACACATTGATATAAATAACTTGAAAATAATTTTATGTACATATATATATAATGTAAACTATATATAACTATATCTATATGTTACGTAAACGTAACTGGTGAATTGTGGGAGTGTTCTACACTGCTCTGCCTACCTCTTCGGGGATAACAGGCGTGATGTTACGTTTTTTAAGTTAAAACATCTCCATAAAAAGAACGAAAAAATAAATATTTTGATTCCTGATACAACAATTGATTGAACCGTAATAAATAATACAGAATAGAAATTTTTAAAGTGAGTATAAAAATTACGATTGTTAAAATTACAACGACGAATTTAACTTCTTCATACACCTGGAATATTACATCGTATGATTGTAATATTGCAATCCAAATATGAATAAATAGCTATCTATTGTCATTCATCTTCTCTTCATTCAACATTAGATACCCCCCTCCTTACGTACATAGAATTGGTCTCTTAAGTTGGCAACAGCAAATGTCGAATATATTTTTAAATAAAGCACTGTATGTTACCTACTTAAGAATAAGTGGGCTGAACATAGAGTAACTTTATTTTAGTTGTGTATTTTGTTTTTAATACAAAGCATTTACGTGATAGTTTTGAATTTGCCGCCTCATTCTGCCAGCTGCAAAGTTTATCGCAGTTTAAATTTGCCGCCAACGTCGAACTTCTATTAGAAAGAGACAAAATACCTATTTCAGATATTGAAAACATTTTTGTTTGGGATGTTCTTACATGTAAAGAAAAAGGATTACTGTTTATAATTCTTCTTTTGGCTGAGTACTTTTAGTTACTAGTCTTCTTTATGAAGAAAACTTATTGTTCCATTCATTTTAGCTAAAGCCAGTCGAAATAAACCAGGGTAAGTGAGCGGTTGTTTCATTTCCAATTCGATTTCAAATATAACTACTCTTTGAAAATATAGTCCATATTATCCTCTATCACTAGTATACTTATATTATCGAGTCGTAATAAAATGACAGGTAAACGGTTTTTGATGTTTCTTCTCTGCAATATTTTACATTCAATTACTGCTATATTTAATCTTAATAAGTATTTACTAAAATATAATGAATACGGCAGTTTACTATAAAATTGTTGTTATAGCATTATTACCTATATAGTTCATATCTAAAGTAAAAGAAATATTTTTTGCATTTTGACACTTGAAAAAACAAAAGGTTTAACAATCCTGGAATACATTATTTCTCGGCATATTATGTTGGCCAGCCTGACGCCATTTTACGCGCACATGCGCAGAACGACAGGTGGTCGGCGACTCGACCCAGCTATCCCGACCGAACATCGACTTCTCATGCTCATCATCAGCCGCTTTCGTGTTCAAGCAAGAACGATGTGCAGTGCTTTGTGTTGAAGTGACCGTGGTGACATGGCGTCCGCGTTTTAAATGTTGTTTAACGTGTTAATACTGTTGTAATTTGTTTATTTACAATGAATGTGAATTATGATCGTGTTTGTAGACTGTGCTTGTCATCTCGAGGCGAATTACTGCCGATATTTCCTACCACCAGTTCGGATGAGTCGGAACCTCCTATCCTAGCATCAAAAATAAGGGACTGCGTTTCTATAGAGGTACGTAGTGCATTAAATAAACTACAAAATGCAGTTTTGAGTGAAAGTAGACCCTCGGGTGTACGTGAGAACTCGTCATCCGCTCCGGTTAGTGTAATGACAGGCAGCGCTGTTAGGTGGAGATGTCGTAAGATCGTCCACCATTTTGTAACGTTCTACAGCTATCGGTCGAATCGTGGCCGCGTCGCGTCGCATTCCGTGCAGCCGGCAAGGAATGGCGCGCATGATGAGGGTCGGGTTTGGCATTATTCCCGGGGGTCTGGCCGGGAGGGGTTTGTGGTTCGCTAGATAGTCTCGGCGTTGAGCATCGGGTGTATTGATTTATCGGATGAGGCCAGGACGGTGCAGCTCGTCCCTCGGACGGGTAGAGCGTCGGTGTCGGCGTGAGTGCGCGTCTGTGTGCGTGCCTATATCGAGCGGTAACCCTCGAGGGGCTCGCTGGTTGCCACTCGACTCGCTTCTACTTATTCGGTCGAGGAGCAGCCGTCCGCCGCCGCTCATATATACCTACGCCTACCTACTTAGTTTCTCCTCGCGTCGCATGTATACATGAGGTGGCGAGGCGCGGTTTCGACTCGCTCGTTCTGATGAAATGCGCGCGTCTTTCGGCCTTCGTAATATGATTGCGTATGATTATTTTTTTCAGATAAGCGAAAATGACGACCTGCCTACCAATGTCTGCAGGAAATGCGTGGACAATGTTAATAACTGGCACATATTTAAGACTGTGTGTGATAGGACACAAAACAAACTACAGTCTCTGATTAATAAAGATGGTAGCCAACTAGAAGAGGTGGGTTGATAATTCTGTATGATTATTTAAATTTGGGAACTGTCACTTAATGTATTGTTTACATGACATGTTATTGTTTTTTTCAGGTTAAAATTAAAAACGAACCTTTGTCTGATGAGGCCTATGATGATGGAGTAGTTATTGATGGCTCATATCCAGATAGTGAGGTATGTGTGAGTTAGCTATAATACACTGATAAGTGAAGGCTTGTGATAATGGTACTTAATACTGTTATTTACTGTGTTCAATTTATATAGCTGTACAACTTGGCTGTATGCAGTGAACTTGCTTTTTCATGTCAAGGACATTGAACAGCACTTGCCAAGTCATCATTTCAATGGAGAGTTGGTGTTAAATAACCTCAATTATGATTTTTATGTTGTAAAATTAATTAAATAATGGAATAACATATATGTTTTCTGTGATTGGTTCAGTTTTTTAAAACTTAATAACAAGGATATTATGACAAATATTAATAATCGGGATATTATTACATGTAAGTAATTTAGACTTTTTATGGTACCAATAAGTGTTTTTATTTTTTTAATACTTCAGAATGGTGGAACATCCAGCAAAATGCAGCCTGAAGGGCCACCAATCTTGGCATCGCTGGGGCTCACACCGAGGAGTGATAAGGTAAGAGATTAAGTGGCCAATGTGCCTTATCTATCAATAATACAAATGCTGTTCCTATTTCAACATGTAATATTATACAAGATATATTTTATATGAAATTGTAAATTCAATTTCATTGTAAATATTCAATAATAAATCATAGTTACATGTATATAAAACAAGATTGTTTGAAGAATGTGGGTGCGAGAATAGTTCAATTGGATTAATTTCATCCACAGACATATGTAGATCCCCGAATGGACTGGCATCGGGTCCATGCAATAATGGGCATGGTACAAGATGATGAAGTACTTGATACCCTGCAGTCCACAGAAGAGTGTGATATTGTGCATCAATCAGATCATGACTCTGATTCAGATGTGGAGTTAACTAATAATAATGTAGACGATTTTATTGATTGTAAAAATGGTTATTTACTTAAGAACAGAAAGCTCATATCAAAATATCCCAAATTGTCGTCATCTGATAATTACACAAAAGTAAAGGAGTTTGTGAAGTTGAGGAAACGTAATTCCAAAATATTCAGACACTGTCCACACCCCAAAAATGCGTGGCAATTGCTTTTCACAGCTGATTTATTAGACCTCATTGTCATGTCTACTAATGAAAGGATTAACAGATCTCGGAATGGATGCTTGGGAACGACCAATGTAGGTGAAATTAAAACAGTCATTGGCATACTATACTTACACGGAATAATGAGGCCAACTCATCAGAATGTCAGTGACCTCTGGCACAACGACTGTGGTATTAAATGTATTCAGAATGCTATGAAACTTGATAGATTCAGATTCTTGATTCAGAATCTTAGTTTCCAACATGAGGATAGTGATAGCATAATACAGTGTGATGTAATGAAACGAATTCGTAAGGTGTTTGAAATATTTGTGTTGAATTGTAGAGTGTCACATGAAATTAGTAACATGGCAGTGATTGATGAAATAATTATCCCAGTATATGGGCCCTGTCCGTTTCGTTACAATATTGACAGAAAACCTTTCAAAAATGGTTTGAAACTGGTTTTGGCTGTTGACCCATCAAATTTTTATGTTACTAATTTAGATGTTATCACCGATCCATATTTTAGACCAGATGATATTGTTAAAAAACTAGTTCAACATTTGGCCGGATCAGGGAGATCGATCATCATGGACAGTTGGTATACATCTGTGAATTTGATAGAAATGCTTAAAAGTGAAATGCAGCTATATAGCATAGAAGCGCTTAATCCAAAGGATGATTTAATTCCACCACTGTTCATATCCAAATATAGGCAAAACCAACCATTTATTAGTGGATTTTTGGATAACGATGTATCATTGGCCTCATATGTGGATGCAAAGTCACGGTGTGTTAACATTTTGACTAATGAACCTAGGTATTACAAACGGAGTCATTGCCGCCACACTACAGTGGTTATGGTTTACAAGAAGAACCAGGCTGCTGTGGAAGTTTTGGATGTGCTCATGCATTATTACACAACCGCGCAGTACACAAACGATTGGACAGTATCATTGTTTTTTACTCTGTTGAATATTGCGTCTATAAATGCCCAAGTTATATGGAGTTCGATCAATTCTGATAGAATAATTCAGCGCCGTCACTTCATTAAGCAGTTGGCTCTCAGTCTTTTTGAGAATGAAGAGACTCCAACCCTTTTGAGAGAAGTTGTAATGACAAGAGGAAATTATTCTATATCACCGCAACAGAAATCATTCTACAAGAATCGAAGGAGGTGCAAAATGTGTGTGAGCACATTTAAACGTGATAGAAGAACCAAGCAATATTGTGTTAAATGCAACACACCTATATGCAAGGAACATACTATAAATGTTTGTTCTATGTGTATGTCATAACCGAATTTAGAGTTTTCATTTTCTTATATACATTTATACTCTACGTACATGTTTTTAAATGTAAAATTTATAGATTAAAAAAAGGAAGTGTTTTAGTTTTGGTATAAGAAGCCATTTCAATTCTATTAGATATATTAAAATTGTTAGTATTTTTATATTTCTAGTTTTATACTTAACTAGATGTTACATTATATTGGAGTTTAATATTGAAATTGTTAATTAGTTGCAATTACTATATATGTTATTGTGTTGTATAATAATTAATTAATTAAACTTGTCAATTTTGTATTAATTGCTGCAAACATACATATTTAAAGTACTTGTCTATTATATCTATTAATAGGTTTTCTTATGTCTTAATAGTTTAATGAAGCAGCATTGTAAAAATGGTATTGCAGATTGATCATAAAATATATTTTCATTGAGTGTTCAATGTAATAGACCACACCTGGGCAAACATAGAGTAGAATGCTCCAGCTCCAGCTAGATGGAGTGATGATATACACAAAGTGGATAGCAGTGGGTGGATTCGAAGAGCGGAAGATCGAGCTCAGTGGCGTGCTATTGGAGAGGCCTATGTCCAGCAGTGGATGGGAATAGGCTGATTATGTACAATGTACAATGAATGTCAAGTTTAATATTACTTATTTATGATTCAGTCTGCCTTAGACTTTGGGTTTCCTAAACCACATTGACAAGCTTCCAGCCTTGTCTCAACCAGTGATACAGCTTGTGGGAGTAGCTCAATTTGTTGCTAGGATAGATAATCTCTGTGACTTGTCACATAGATCAATGTGGTTAGAAGCAGTTGTAATGTTAACATAGTTTATAATTGAGTTTTTGTTTCTAAAAGTATTTATAATATTAAATAGTAATATAGTGAATAGTATTTTTGTTAACTTTTAATTTTATTTATAGAGTTTCTTTCAAAATAGTCTTCATTACGTATATTATGTCATGATGTTGCATAATTAATAAAAATAATGTGAAAAAAAATATTATTTTTAAATGACTGGATAACCATTCAATCTTCGTCGAGTCGATAGCTGATTGTAAGTGATCAGCCATTGTAGTGAAAAGATTAGTCGCCATGTACAGGGTGCGCCGGTCAGTGTATGTTTTTGAATTAATAAGACAGGCTCCTTTCATTCACCATTCAATCAACTTTGTACTTTGACTGAGAGTATTGTAAAGAAGTAAATTTTTTAGGTATACCAGAGTGCTATAGTCATCATGTATTAACAATGTTCTATACAAATGACCATCAAGGACATGCAGGCATTAAGTCCTGTTGTGAACTCACGCAAAGGGTCAATAAATATATTTTAGGTCGTTTGGCATGGCTGATCTGTAATATGGATTTTTGGCCCTCAATTAATACTCATATATTTTGCCTTGAAGGTTGGTTGCCTTCCGTATTATATTATTCTGATTAGTCAATTATTTTATGTGCATGTTGCATTAATATTGAATTAATTTTCTTTACAATAAATTCCATATTTACCTGTTAAACCATCGAACCAACCTGACCTCATCACATAATTTTACTTATTTACTTATGTTGCAATAGTTTTTCAGGTGATATTTAAAGTTGTTTACATCTAATTATAATTTGCTTTTGACAGGGATTTGTTTATATATTTTTTATTTGCGCAATAAATAACTTAGTAATAATTTTTTTTGAAGGGCTACACTTTAAAATATTTTAAGAATAAAAATACAGTTAAAATTATACTAACTAACGTGATTAACTACATTAAACTAACGTGAGCAGAATATTTTTAATTTTGATGCAGGTTCGCCTTTATTTTGATACTCAAATTAAGAATTAGTTTTCTGTTGGGGAAGTTTTAAAAATTTAAATAAAAATTCTAAACAAATGTATCTTTGGAAACAATTTGAGTGAGGCGTGTCTGCGAATTGCCCCTATTCAGCGTTGTAGATTTACGTTCTTAACCCTTTTCATTCTGATACGCGACCCCTGTCCATCAAAGAAACGATAAAAAAGGTTCATGATAAATAAAAGGGATTATATCCTTTATTTATTAAAAACATTACTGTTTTGTGTAATATTCTATAAAGGTATCGTAATAAAATATGATTTAAATTTTAATATGTTTACTATGAAGCTTACGTAAATTATATGGATGATGTTAAGATAATTTAAATTAGTAAAATGTCCGTCCCAAGGCTTGTGTACGAATATAATGTCAGGCCTTTTATTTTTATTTCCAGGGTGCCGATAGCGACAAGGATGAAGACGAGGATGAAGACGAAGAAGAGGGGAATGACTCACAATCTTTCCCGATAATAAATGTGCCTAACATGCCTGAAGTTTCCATCACTGTCATGCGGCCCACCGGAGAAACCTTGCACGCGCGTCAAGGTATCCAACAACTCGCATCCAAAGACTGCCTCGTTTGTGGTCGATCTTATCAGTACTCCCATAATGCAAGACGTCACGAGCTTACCTCGCACAGCTTTGACCGATACACGAATAAAACTACACACAAAAAGTCTCTATCACATCTGCAGCCGAAATTTAGACCCAATCCCTTTAATCCAAAAGCGCGGCTCATGCCTAATCCGATTAGCCACAAAATGCAATTTATCCCAAAAGGCATTCCAGCTAAAATTATGCCAACAAAAACTATCGCTCCACCGAAACCGATCCCCATTAAAACAATAAAGCCACCGCAAAATAATTTGCCATACCCTCTCCGTATTAAGGCATTGAAAGATTTACAAATTAAAAAGAAAGAACCTCAAATCTTGAAAACTCTTCTGACATCGAAGCCTGAAGTTTTGATCTCGGAACCAGAAATATTGAATTCTGGCCCAGAAAGCCCTGAAACGTTAATATCCGAACCGGAAATAGCTTCGTTTCAAGTGGAAGCTATATTGTCAGAACCCGATGGTTATGTGAATCAGCAAGATGACGAGGAGGGTGAGGGGGAATCGCATCAATATAAACTGAATAATCATGGCCAGAACTATGATACTGTTGATATGGATACTGATAATGAAATCGAAATAGCACGACAAAGAGAAAACGAATGTGATGATGATGAGCAAAAGGAGAACGAAGGTGATGATAACGCCGAAAACGATCATCAATCTGCTGAAAATAGTGAAAGTATTAATGACAAGGGGCAAAATGAAGATGGAGAAAATCATTCCGAGAGTGGAGCTATGAACTCCATTTCAAATAAATGTGACGATGAAACCAAAGAAGTCGAGGAAAAGGATGGTGAAGATCAAGATCAACGAAATGAAAACTATGATGATGATGATGACGATTTGCCACCAGTGGGCCTGGCTCCTGTTGTAGAAATAAACGAGGACATGCAGACGAATTCATACAACAGTGAAATGAATGAAGAAGAAGAGGAAGAAGATTTGGAATCAGCAGATGCCAATGATACAGTAGATGGTGAAGACAATGTGAAGGAATTAGATCCAGATAAGGTCTATGTTACAAAAATTCAACGTGACTTCATTGTGAAATATCGCGATATCATTGAACAAATTAATACGAAAAAGTGTCTTTGTTGTAACAAGGAGCATCCACGTCGAAAAGCAGTAATTCAGCATTTGCAAAAGAACGGTCACAAGGTGCCTAAACATACTTGTTACAATTGCGTAGTGACATTCGGCCATATAGGAGCTTTGCTCAGTCATATGAGATCAAACACTTGCACCGATCTGTGGAAAATCATTTATAATGAAAATGGCATTACAGATGACCTGGTTTTAGAAGAGCCTAAAAATCCTAAGGTTCTTTACAAAGACATTTTTAATGCCAGATCATATTCGTGTAAACTCTGTCCAGCTAAATTCCAATTGAAGCAATTTATAATGAAACACGTCCTGGATGTCCACGAAGATGGCCAATCGAGGGTACACTTGGCCTGTGTTCACTGTGGGTCGAGATTCAAAGATAAAAGTTTATGGAAAAAGCATATTCGTAACGGAGAGTGCACAGTTTACATATCATGTGATCTGTGCACAGATAAATTTGTCAATATGCAAGATTTTAATGATCATGCTCTAGCTGTGCATGCCGGCAGTGTTAATCTGTCTGATAGTCAGAGCAAATGTGTTGACGGCCGACCAACGGATTGCCCCATATGTGGCAAGAAGAACAGCAGTTATCCGTATTTGGTCAAACATTTAAAAATCATTCACAACGAGGAGAAACCCCATTACTGCCAACATTGTGATTCCAAATTTGAACAAGCTGCCGATCTCAACAAGCACATTTACATGGCGCACTCTGATGGGTCTTTGGGCATGCAAATTTCCTCCGAGCCGGATATGTCGATAGTCAAAGAAGAAGCGGAAGAATATCATTATTCGTGTACGGAATGCAATAATATCTTCGAGACCGTGGACGCGTGGACAGATCATCAAGTGGCTGAACACAATCAAGTCGCCCATCACTGTGACCAGTGTGAAAAGAAATTTTTACGACCCTCTGAGCTGGCTGAACATAAAAATACACATTTGCGTGTGAAATTTTATCCTTGCAACATTTGTTCAAACTCTTATAGTACACCGCAAAAACTTTCCGAGCACGTCCAGCAAGCTCATCCTGGGGCGGGAGCGCATAACTCCATGGATGCAGAATTTTTCTGCGACATCTGTATAAGATCATTCAAGAGTCGCCAGGCGTATTCTAATCATATGCGTATTCATTCTAGAGTGCCCACCACAAACAGAAAACCCGGAGAACCCAAGGGGTTTTCACCACAAATAATTGGCAAGCCAATTCGACACTTTTCTATGGTACAGCCAAGTTTTTTGTCTTTTAAGCCAAATTGTAATGTTCCTAACGCTCCTTACTCTTGTGATATATGTGGAAAAGGTTTTATGCATAAGAAAAATATATGGAAACATAAGAAAGTACTGCATGCTGATCTGATAAATGACAGAAATGACAGCGAAGAAAACACTATGCAAGCGTCTACTGAAGAAGACGACTACAACGTAGACGAAAACGGCGCGTTGCTGTCAACGCCGCAATTCAATAGTTTTAATTTTACGAACATAACAAATAACATACAGCATCAGCAGCAGCCGCAAATAACACAAGATCCAGTGCCTTATACTTGTGAGTTGTGTAACAAACGATTTCCGCTGAGGACGAGTTTGTGGAAGCACAAACGTGCCAAGCATGGTATCATTAACGCTAGCTCGACGGGGCCGCCCGAGCAGCAAGCGACGTCGAGCGAGTCGTCAGGTCGATCGAGCTGTACCATTTGCAAGATAAATTTCTCGGATAAAAAATCCTACTATCGCCATAGAAAAAATGTTCACAAATCCACTGTACAGATGTGCAAAATCTGTGGGAAACCACTTAGTTCTACAGTAGAGTTGTATGAGCATTTGAAAGCGGCTCACGCACAAGAACTTTTGGGTTACAACGCTAGTCAGAGTACTAGCAAATCGAATGATATGGGACAAGATATGGATGCCGACTGTGACCAGGACCAGGACATGGATCCTAATGCCGACTATCAAGCGCGATATCCGTGCGATACTTGTGGAAAACAATTTGTCGGACTTCTTGCGTTGCAAAATCATCAGTGTATCAATCAAATGCAAAATCAACCGCAAACTTTCGACTGCGAAATATGCCACAAAAGCTATACATCCATTGCGGCGCTCAAGAGCCACCGCGGCTGGCATTTGCGTTCACCCGACGGCAAGGCTGCAGCTAACAACTCCGGTCTTTGGATGCCCCAGCACAAAGTTACGAGCAAAGTGAGCAAGCATGAAGTTGTCGATCCTTCTCAACTGGCCAAGGTTCAGCATTCGACTCCCGTGAGCATGGTGACGAAGCGGAGATTACCACCGGAAGTGGAAGTGACAGTGGTCAATCCAAACAAAAAGATGCGATCGGATGACTCGGTTGAAATGGATCAACAAAATAATTCGTCTTCAGGCCTAGAAGACAGGTATTGTAATATTTGCGACAAGGAATTCACGAAACGGGCGGCTTATCAGCGCCACATGGATGAGGTACACCAACCGAATTCTGTGTTCTGTCCGGTTTGCGACAAAAGTTTCACTCGGAAATCAACGTTGATAGTTCACATGAAAAAACATTACGAGGGCGGAGAGGGCAGCTCCACGGGAACCGGCCAGATGGACGAGGACGGGCACATCTGCGAGGTCTGTGACTCGCAGTTCGAAACAATCGAAGAACTGAACGCTCACCGCAACGAGCAACACGGCGAAGACGAAGAATCGGCCGAATCCGAGGATGAGGGGCTGGTGAACATGCAGCAACCCCCGGGCGAGTTCACGTGCAGCCAGTGCGGCGACGGCGTCGCCACGCCCCGCGACCTGATCGCACACCGCACCATGCACGCGACGCAGACTAAGTTTTTCTGTAACATATGCAAGGTGTACTTCGCGAGAGCCCTGGACCTGTCGTCGCACACCAGGGCGAGACACTCCGACAGCGATAAGGTTTGCTTCCCCTGTGCCATGTGCGACCGCTCCTATATGAACAAGAAGAGTTTGCAGCGGCACATTGAAATGGCTCACTGATCATTCCCCTCTGTCGACGGCTGGTGGTTAGGCGACTTTATAAAGTGAGAGTCAGTACGACAAATCCTCTTATTTTTCCATGTATTGCGGCCGCCTGGATCACTAGCGAAATGGTGATGTCATTACTAAATTGTAAATATATGAACGGTTTTGTGACTTCAATTGTATCCCTCGCAATCGACGAGCAATCGAGATTGATTTCATTATGTTTATATCGTCATTCCTGTACTGCTGTACTTGGCCGATTTTTAATTTAGTCATGATAAGTTAGTTTTAATTTTCACTTAGCTTTTTGGATATAAATAAGTCTGCTCATTTATTATTGTGTTATTTATTTTAATGTCCGTTGCGACAACGAAGTCTGTTACAAGGTAGTAATTTAAATTGTAACGGTCTCGGTAATAGTTCGCATTGGGTGGTAATATAATATCGGCCCGCGCCGATGTCTTTATCGTGATTTTCAAAATATGATAAATGAATAAATGTCAACGTTATATTTTTTTAAATACTGGAATCATGGGCCAAAATTTTTATATTAGTCAATATCGGTTAAAGCAAACTTAAAATTGTACGTGTAAATGCGACTCGTGTTTGTCTCTAAAGTTCACGGTATATTTTTGTGGGGTCAGTGTGATCTTGGACGTGTTATTTTTAGTTTTAAATATAGCGTTTAGTTCTATTTTATTATAGTGTGTAAATATTTACTTAATATGAATACTAATTAGGAATTTGATGAATTCGAATTGAAGAGGGATTTGTTTAAGTTGCGTTAAAATGTACTGATTATTTTATAGTAATTGCAAATGTATATTTTATACAAACTGAACCACTAAAGGCATATCACCTCATCTATGGTGATCGTGTGTTTCGTGTTGCGCGTTATCGTGCATCGCATCTCCGCAATCGTCTATCGATTCCGCTTCGGCCCGTCTGCCGCGGACGGTGCCCTACTTAAAACTAATAGTGCCAAAAATCCACGTTTATTAAATAGATTACATATAATAAATCTCTACAATGAATGTAAACCCTAGCATAAGCAAAGGCGAGTATCGCGGCGATTGCATCTTCCAACCACGATCACATCACTCGTTATGTATCCATACGCTTGGTTCAAGTGATTTCAGTGCGATTAGGAACAGTTCAATTATTTTTAGGTGTATTTGTGTGGGGTATGGCGTTATCGTTGAAATGATGTTTGCCTTGTGATATGGATGCGATACCCGTGCCTCGTTTGTGCGCGCGAACGATTGTTTTGTATGATTCGGATCACAAATATCGCTCTTGAATATATTATAAAGTATATGAATGATAAAACAGATCAGTTTTTGTGACGATTCTAGCAAATCGAAATGTAACTTCTCATATTCACGTTTGACACTGGCTGCCATGTGTTAATTAATTGAGATATTGCCCGAAAACTATTTTAAAATTTTATATTGTATTGTAAATAATTATGTCGAATTCTATATTATATTTTTAATGGGAATAATAATTATTTTCAACCATTTTCCATTATCAATTTTATCAACGGTCTATAGTGTTATAGTATATATTTTGTTTGTTCATTAAAATGTATGAAATGTTTATATACTTGGAATAACAGATTTAATAGTGAAATTTGATATGTAAATGTTGAAATTTTCCAATGATATACTATAACAATGTTGACCAACGAAACATTGCCAATTTAATCGAAGTAATTGTTTTTAGCAAGAATCTGACGTATTGTGTACGACGCACTCCGGCATATGTACAGTGAGGTGAATGGACACACCATCGTATATAGGACAGTGTTAGAAGACTGTGGCTAAAAATCAAACTTGTTTACTACTGTTTACGAATTTGTAACTCGTTTGTTTGTTTGTTTGTTTCTTCATTTCAATTTAAAGCTGTTCCATAACCTTTTCCAAATGACGATGATTACCATTTTCATCTGGGTTCAATTCCTTAGCGTGGTCACATGTTGTGCTTTAAAGTCACTGTTCGTTGAAAACAAATGTAAATCGTGTCACGAAAATGGAACGTTCGCTAATAGAAGACATAGCAATAAATCATTAAAATTTCTTGAAATATGTTTGTTTGGTAAAATATTGTTGAAAATTTATTGATAATTAAGATAATTTAAGATACGTTATCTTGATGAATGATATATATGGTATTGATTGCACTATATTGTCGGATTCAGGATTACACTTTGATGTCATTTTAGTGACTGCATACTGGCCAGTAATTTATTTTTTATACTTTTAATTGCGCTTTGCAAAATGCACCATATGGTTCAAAATTATTTGTGAGCTCGACTTTTTAAAGTATTAACGTCCTGTATATCTATATAAAATCCAGTAGACATCCTTTTTTAAATATTAATAATTCTATTGTATTAATGTATAAAAATACGTTTAATGTGTATAAAGATCATTTCCCATTGCCTTGATATTTTGTTTATTGCATGAATACAAAGTAATCAAGTCTTCACCAGCAAACAGATATTTTATTTCCGTTTACCACTTGAAATGTGCGTATTTATTTATGCGTATTTATTTATGTATAAATTAAATGTGTTTATCTACCGCTTCTCGTTGAAACTTAGTATTGTTATTGAGTGAAAATGTATATTTTCAACGTTAATGTGATACGCGAGTCAGTTAAGGTTATTGGCAGTGATCGTTGGTCAAGTGATGTATCCCACTATAAGCCTAAGTAGTTTGAATACTTTTTATATGAATCGAGCGTTTAGAAGCTAAACCAAATTGTCCATAGATGAGGTTCACGTCTGTCATCTTATGTGGTTTGATAAATAAAGTGACTTAATGAAACGCTGTTTTATTTATTGTGTCAAGGATACAACTGTCCATTTAAGGTATTGATGGTGTGGCATATGTTCTATAATACTTTGCAGAGAATAAATTATTCATTCCATTCCATATCATTTATTTATGCACCATTAAGGAAAACTTAAATATTTGGAATATGCCTTTTCAAACTATACATTTTTATACGTGCCTATAAAAACTATACAAGTGACAAACCAGTTTTTTTTACCTGCACACAAATATACTTATTATATTCACTGCCTCGTTGGTCGTGTTGGTTGCAAGGGCGACTGCCGATCGGGAGGTCCTGGATTCGATTCCGGCTTGGGTATAATCGGGTTTTCTAAACGAATGTAGATTTGTGCGCAGTGTAAGGCATTGCAAGCGTGACAGCTGATCGAGAAGTCTTGGATTCGAATATTGGGTCAGGTACCATTTGAATGTTCTCATCTAGATTTTCCTGTAATAATTTTTAGTATTAGTTCGGAGTCTGGATTTGTGCCCGGCGTATGGTAATAGGCTCACCTCTTAAACCATAGTGGGACGTAAAAGTAACTTACAGACGTGATGTTACATTTGCTTTGGTAAATGACAATAAGGCAATCATTTCGAAGTGCCCCAGTGACCTCCGCAACATAGAGATGAGAATGGTATAATGGTGGGTATTGTCATGAAATTGTTGAGGTACTTAATTCAAACACAATAATAGATTGCACAAAACATTTTAATATAAACTTAAAAAGTCGTACAACAATATGAAAAATTATTATTGACTAATTATATTGCGGACACGGAGAGCCGCTTCACTATATTATGCAAATATGTATTATATTATCTTTAACACTTCCATCGAATATATCTTACAAAAGAAAGAAAAATAAAAAGTATCTTTATTAATAAAAAATCTCATTACTCTAAGTTTTATTATATTAAACTTACATTATAGATTTTATCTACAAAATACTGTAGCGCTATGGCCAGTGTTTCAATCGTGACCACTGTTATTATTATTAGGTATATTACGTAATTTTAATAAGAATAGGGCATTCATAAATTACATATTAAAGGTAGGTATTGAAAATCATACAGCTAGACTTAATCTAAATCAAAATATAAAAATAGTAAAAAAATAGTTGCACATCTCCGTATACAACTTGTCATAGTGGTGCGTCGTGGCGAGTGCACATGCTCACGACACGATGCCTCCCGCGGTGCTCGGCTCGTCGAGGCGACCGTGCGACGCTAAACGTCGCCATGATACAGTTTAACGTCGCCGCTAAGTTATATCATCAGCCTCGGACGTGCCCTCGACGTAGTGTTCCAGGATCATGTCTTGTAGACACGTGTGTCACACGCGCGTCGAGCGAACACCGCGGGCGGGTGCCGTGCGCGTGCGCCGCGGCGCGACGCCCTGCGCGTGCCCGACGACAAGCTGCTACCGCCTACCGCTACACTCAAGCTACCTATCACTACCGACCCCGTTTGAAACACTGGACTCAATTGCCGAGTGAAATATAAAAAAGATAAATAACACGTAGTATTTCCATGAATCCATGAATTTGCATGCACCAGCTGTTACGAATCCAGAAATATTTTTTTTTCCCCTATCATTTATCCATATTCATGTCTTTTATAACAATATTACAATAAGTATACCGTACGACTAAGGCCCGCCGCCGCGGCAATGCGGTCGACCGGCAATGTACACAAGGACTAATATCTTCTTAAAAAAATACTGTTAGATTGAAACGTAGCTAAATCTATCATATTATTATGTATATTACAATTACAGTACAATCGTACCAATGATGATTACGCTAGGTGAGATCTCTGACGCCTTCGGGCGGCCCCCGCTCCGTCCGACCGCGTCCGATCGGATATGCAAAGTTTACATATATATATACATACATAGGTATATGAGTAAAATAGATACGTACGCTATACACTTAGAGAGTATGAATTATCAATTTCAATATTAAAAATACGTAATTTCTCTATTGGCCTTTCGGATCCATTTGAAAAATTAGAACGATTCGCGTACGAATATATATTATGTATACATATTTAAATATCAGTATTTCTTAGAATGGAGGACGTATGTATACAGACTCGCTCAAGAAGGTACGTCGTCGTAAGCGCACGGGGCCAGTCAGCCCTTCGCTCCCTTACACACTACGAATATTATATCGATATCGAATGAAGACATCAAAACTCCGACTCGGCTTAAATATTACGAAAATAAATCGCCGGCGAGTCGCGCGGCTGATTATTGCTCCTATCGATAAATTTACACATCGACGTAACGAACGAGAATACAAAAAGTTATGGAAAATCGTATGGATATCACAAGCGGCGGGCGGCGCGGGACGCCCCCGCGGAAAATAAAAAAATAAATCGCGGCGCGCGTCTCTCTCGTATAAAAGTAAAGACTCTATGAGCGGGTCGCGCGGGGCGGTCGGCGCGCGGACGCGGCTCAGTTGGCGAGCAGGAGGTGCGCGTGCGCAGGCGCGGGCGGGTACGCCGGCGCCGCCCCGGGCGCTGCGTCGCGGCGAGCCACGAAGTACGCGGCGGGGTCCGCGGCCGGCGAGAGCGCGCGCGCCGCCAGCTGCTGCTGGACAGCACGCTGCTTGATGTAGTTGCTGAATTCGGTGGGAGACATGCGGTTGGCGCGCTTGCTGCTTGTTTTCAGCTTGGTGCTACCGAATTTGGTCTGCGCGAACGTGGCTGTTGTGAACGTGAGCGGCTGCGCTCGGAACGGCGGAGCCGGTGAGAATGCGGCGGGCGTAGGTGGTGACGGAGCCGCGGCAGGCTCTACGGGTCGGAAGCACTGCGCTTCGGGGTTGAACGCGCGAGTCACCTACAGAAAAATATGTTTTTTAAAGAAAACAAAAAATTGTTGAATATGGTGTATCCTTTATCAAAAATTATAGGTATTACACAAAAGGCACGAATTTCAGTAATTCGTGTCACGTTGTTGTTATCACCTTAACCTTTCAAACGTTTATCAGTTACTTAACTCCTGAAGTGAACTCCTTAAGTGGGACTGACGATCAGGTGGTCCTGGGTTCGATTCCCGGGTCGGGCACTATAGAATTTATCTATCTTAAGATTTTCTATTAGTGTCTCGGAGTCTGGATTTGTGCCCGGTGCATGGCAATAGGCTCACCACCTATTCCATAGTGGGACGGTAAACG
>DWTO01000767.1:0-18942 GCA_018244755.1 Jemadia pseudognetus | reverse complement strand
CTCTACATTTAGTAGAGTCATCCAATATTGACTGATAAAAACTGCATTTGATTTCTTACTCATATATTGCGTCTACATTTAGTAGTCATACAATATTGACTAGTAATATATACATCTTGTTTCCTCTCATATATATTCGCTCTACAATTAGTAGAGTTGATAGAATATTGACTAATCAGGAATCTCAGGTCTCCGATTTTATTATAAACTTGTTATTCACATCCCCTGCACAAAATTTTGATTTAAACTGCCAAAATAATTAGAAAAGTTTTAATAGTTAAAGTGCTGGTAGAGTCAATCGATAGCTAAATATATCTACCAACGCAGACCTACTGTGATTCTTGTGCTTCATGTAGAGAATGATTAATATAGACTCATCACTCTCTACATGCTCTTGTGCTGGTTTCGACAACTATCATGTAAGGCATCACGCGTCAGAGTATACTAATAGTCATTTTAAATAATTAAATGGTCCACTATCCCATACTAACGGAAATAAATTTAACAATATGTGCTACATATTGTATAAGGACAGCCGTAAAACGTATTTATATTGCAAATATGTATAACTAGTTGCATGTTTACACAAGCATACACAAGCCATATAAATCGAAATGAATTCGAATATTGACGAAATATAAGGAAAATTTCAATATAAATACTCGTACCTACATTAAAGTAATTAATGCTTGAACTAGTGTCAACCATAGACAAAATATCAGCTACCTTATTTATCTAAGTAATACAGGTAGAAAACTGGTAGATAAGGTAGAAAATATGTACCAAAATCCGCTTAACATTATTTAACACTAAGAGTATTATATAAACAGTATATTTTTACTAAAATATAGCTACATACGTTGATTCCAAAATATTTGTATACAGTATTAATACACAATAGAAGCGGGAAGGAAGAGGATGAAAAACAAATCATTCCAACCTTCTTACCAGCTAATGGTACATCTTGGTCCTAATAACAAATTCCTTACTATTAACCATATAATGGATCATGAGATTTCATAGTATATACATGACCAAATTTTATATCAACTTCACTCGTATATGTTTTTTCGGGATAGCCCGTCTAGTTACGAAGGTTCCCAGGAAAACAATCGCGGACTAAGCCGTTTCATAATTTAACACAATTCAATATGTAAAGGGAAAAGAAAAAATTTACAGTCACCATTTAAACAAAACTGTTATTTTAATTTAACTTGTTATTTACGTCACACTTTTAATTGAATATATAATTAAACGTGTTACGTATTAAATAGTTGTTGATATAAATTAAATTACGCATATATTTTAATTAATGGTTATATTGATATTATGAAATTATAACATTTACCTGGTCATATTTGTTCTGTCATACGTTAATATTATTGTTACATGGAATTAAATTGTGCCTAGATCGTTTACGCTTATTGAATCATAATCATCAGCCATTTTGTTGTCTCATTATAGGACATGGGTTATCCGTCATAATGACACAGCCATTGTCCGCCACGCTGGCCACTAAGAAGAACCCTGAGGTGTGCATGTTTACTCATGTTGTATTTCTTGAACCAAGTGATGTTCAATTTTACAATGCATATTGTCTTATACTGTGTTGCGAACCACGATTCAAACCCGAGACCGCGAGTAGGAGGCAGAATTTTACGCCGCACTTTAATTTTCGATACCTAAATTACACCTGAAGCTTGTTGAACAATATTACAAAAATGTAGCATCCATAATGAACACATCACATTATGAGGTTATATGAGATTATGAGATTATTCATATAAGATTTATGAACGCGTCTGTAAAACTTGTACACCGTTACTTGCAAAGTGATATAAAAACATCATCTCATCATTCCCAAGTATCACGAGAGCGGATATCGCGTTGATAAATCGGGCATAGTTACGAAAAGGTCGTCAAACTCTGGATGGTCTACGAGAGAAAATAATAATAATAACAATAACTTCAAATGCGATCCAGAGAAAAAACAGACGGCCGCCGACACAATGTCATTACGCCCGTCGACCCATAGAGTTACATAGCGTAGACACGGCAGGTGGTTTTTATTAGTAGAATAGTGCACATTGTATTGTGAAATGCTCATTTATTTTTGTATTATAACGAAAATTGATTTAAATAACTAAATATTATATAATTATTTTTTTGGTTTATTTTATCAACATTCAAATGTAACCCATTGTTATATTATTGCTACTAAACTGATACTATGGCCAGTATATTAATCTTCCTTCTACCGCTATTCTAGTTCGACTACAAAATCCATATCAGTCGAAACCACGTGGCACGTCCTTAAAATTGCTTGGAATAGGTATGGACAAGAGTTCAGTACCTTGGACGTTAATGGTGTTAATTTACGTCAGCTATCCAATTTCACGAATAAATATTTATAAACAATAATTTATTACAACAGTTTTCGTGAATCGCTTATTTTAAATAAGGATCAGCTTGCGTAAAACTTTCAATTCAATAAAACATTACATCGCACCTTATTTCCGTTTCAACATTTTCGATTTGATTGATCAATTTCGATGGTCAATAATATCACGGACGGAAAACATGATTGCTACCGCTGGGGCTACCTAACAATCGATTGTTTTATTTGTACGACGATCTCCTCTATTTCATATCGCAGCAGCCAACGTTCGGAAGTGTTGGGTGAGAGTTAAAAAAAATTGTTAGGCTATCATTCTCCGTAGCGAACTGGAGCGGAGGTGTCGACTGCAACGCGTTCTTCTGCGGTCACACTTACTCAAATAAAGTCAATCTTGGTGCTATAGCGGGGGTCCGTGTGAAAATTTGATAACGAAACTACCTATAGATCGATGGGGCTGCAGAAATCGAGGGGCCAATAGTTGCGGTTTCAATCCGTGTGCTACTGTGGGATGTAATAAGCGGGCAGGGATTAGCCGCCTTTACGGCCGGGACGCCGCACGCGCCTTGTTTCAACGTGCTCCACTCACCTCACAAACTACATGCACTTGCTTCTATAATACTATCGTGTCTATCATAAACGAGTACAGTAGCATTGAGAGCTAAATAGTCCAACAAAATTATATGCAATAAATGTTCATTTGTATGAGACCCAATAAGCGTAAGGATTATTTTGTAATGTGAATATGATGTACTTAATTGAGTAACAACTATTAATCCTTTAATCGCACTGCCGTTGAAACAAGGATCTCCTCTCAGAACGAGTGGGCTATGGCCATGGTCTACCACGCTGGCCAAGTGCGGGTTGGTAGACAAGTGTCGCAAGTGTTACAGAACATTTTGAGAACTCTGAGGTGTGCAGGCTGCGTCACGATGTTTTCATCACGCTAACAATATAAAGTAACAATTATTTTATGAATAAATGTATAAAAACGTATAGTCATAAATTTTAGAAATCCATCAACGGTCATATTAAAATAGATCCAAATTGGAACACGTACTTCACAAATGTCTTTATTTGGAAAGGATTTTTGTGATTATCTGCGACAAAAAACTATAATAATCGAAGCCTAAATCGATTTGAGCCTTTATTTGAAAATAAAAGAGTATTTTAAGCTCGGGATTGACATTCAGTACTTATTCCTATAATTAGCGTTATTATCACCCATTAATATTATTATTACCAACTTAAAACTACAAATCACATCACAGGTTCCGTTAAAATATTTCTCATAATTTCAATGTATGTAATTGTATTTAACTGAAGCACTTCAACAAAATATATATATATCGTGTAGAGGACTGTACATACTAAATAGAAGAACTCCAACTATTTAAACTTACCTTATCTGAAGAAACTGGAATTACTGCAAAGAAAATTATATACATGTGTTTGGTTCGCATGTTTGGATACTTTTTGTGTACATTACAGGACCCTCAGAGCTTAGCAGCATATACAAGCACTAACTTTGTTAAACAAGACCTTACACAGAATAGAACACTTAATTTTCTTTGTAATTTATTACTCCCAATTATATTTTTTATTATATGATAGAGCAGCGTTTGGCGCGACCCCATCTGATAATGTGTGCGGATGTGCCTTAAGACGGAGCACGCATGCATGTTCACCCTTGCATTAACGAGTCAAAGGTTATATGTGTCCGGTACCAAAAGGAGTAGTAGGATTTTTCATACCATGACCGTTTTGTTAAGGAATGTAGAATTTGTTACCACGTTCCATTCTGGCAATGTCAATTTGTACCAGATAAAAAATAAGCAGGCATATATCAAATCCTGAAAAATCAGCTCGTGTAAACGTAATAGAAGATACAGCTTTGAGCTTCTGTTAAAAAAACCATTAGCTGATGTTGTAAGGGGTATTAAAAACTATAAAAACGTATGAGGGGCGGGGCCGTGCGGGTGGAATTAAGCTCTCTAGCCGCAAACCACAGCTCCTGGATGAGCTAAGCTGAGCCCATCGTCCATTATCTTCGAACAGTGGTATAATTGTTTCTTCCAACCGGTCGTATCGAGGTACCGTATCCAACAATTTTATCAAACAAAAACATAAAATTAAATTAAAGTCAATGTTTGGTTATGGTAATTTAAAATTTTCATTCTTTTTTTAATTAAAAAGTCGTACCTATTCTTAAAAATATTCTCCAAAATAAGAAAGTAAGCGTTGCAATTGTTATCGATACATTTTCCTGTGTATTTTACGCGCGAGCAGCCATTTTGAAACAGTCTAGCCCGCCATACCGATGACCAATAAATAACTAATTCAATTTATTTAGCTTTTCACATTTCCCCCAACTCATTAGAAACGGCCAGTATTTTCCATTGACTAGCTAATTTTAGCGAATTTTCTCTCGTTCGACGTAAATTTGTAAGCGCGTAGCCAAATGCGGTAACCGCAAACCAGACGAGTGCGTTAGCTGATCGACTAAAGTTCTCGTTTACTTGTCTTATTAAAGTTTTAAGATATGCCCACATTTACAGACATTTTGTTTTAAACTGTTATATAGCCATTTATTTTAGACTCAACAATTATAATTTTATAAAGTTATTTTAAATATGTAGAATAATTAAGCGTATTATTTTTTTATTTTATTTATTTATTCTTTATTACACTTAATGATAATAGCATTCGGTAGCAGTCTGTATGAAAGTCATATTTATATTAAAAATATATTTTGAGAAAAATTTGTACTTATATGAAAAGTGTTAATATATATTTTATATGTATTATAAAAAATAGTGTAATTCAATAAACTCATACTTTAATGAGTATAATAAAAGACTTCTTTTATTAACACAGGACATAAAGCAAAAGCATTAGTCTCTACATCTTATAGTTACGATCATTCTGCGGTCACACAGGGTTGACTGACTCTACCGCGCCATAACGAACCACTCCAGCGAAATGTCGATGAAATATAAATTTTCTTCGAAACCTTACAACGTAGAAACATAATATATACGTTTGTAGAGTTCTTTCCAATAGTGCCCTGAAAAGAATACTGTGAAAGCTATTAATACATCAAAACGAAAATACAGTTACTAGCCTGAATTTGACGATATGTATTTTTTTTGTATTTAACATAAGTAATACGTTATTTCATTATAGTTACTGATCGTTAAGTATTATTTTTTAAAACGTAACATCAGTCCTGCAGCCCCGAAGAGGTAGACAGAGGAGTGTAGTACACTCCCACTTTTCACCAGTTACGTTTACGTCCCACCATAGAATAGGTAAGGCTAGGGTACACACCGGGCACAAATCCATACCCCGAGCCGATACTAGAAATAATGACGACAAATTCTAGTTATTGTTTTTTAAGTCGTACGTAAAACGTTTCAGACATATCCGTATGTCTATGTATGTCTGTATATATAAATATAAGTATATCCTGCTTGTCTTTGACTGACTCGTAGGCCTAGTGATTACCAACGCGACTGCTGATCGAGGTTAGGGTTCGATCCTCGGGTAATCTAATTAAAATTTGTAGTACTGGCTTGGATTCTGGATTTGTGCCCGATGCATGGCAATAAGTCCACCACCTATAATATGGTGGGACAAATAACATAAGTGGTAAAACGGTGTTCCACACTGCTTTGCCTACCCCTTCGGGATTGCAGGCGTAATGTTATATTAACACGTATATCTAATATTTAAATAGGACTAATATGTACAATGTATTATATAAATTCTTCGATACTCGTGTTCACAAATTTTTAAAGCCCCATATTTTTGTGTATCTACTTAACATACCCTTCGAATTGCAGCAACGGTACAATATTTCAAGTTAGCTGTAAAATAAGGAATAAGTAATAATCAATAAATATATAACAAGAAACACTAGATGACCCTAAACTATTGTAAAATACTTCAATATCAAAGTTCTGAATCGCTGATCAAAAAAGTAACGTTTTTACTGCCGTTCATTTAGGGGATTGGGATCACGTCTCTCAAATGGGGTGGTATTAAAGAAGTGCGCTACTCCATCTGCAAGGATCAGGTGTGTTCGAACTCTCGGTAATGTCTCGCATTTGCGGTCGCCGCCGGCAGGATACGCGCTTGTACCGTAATGAGCGACACATAACGAAACCTTACAAATAATTCCACCCACGAAAACAAAAAAACACACTCACCGAATCACTCACTCCTGTACTTCGGAGGAAAACGCGTATCAAATAGCACCGTAAAACCCTTTCCCTTTCACACGTGCCGGTGTGTTCGCGTGCGAGCGGGACGCCAAATTGATAATAGCTCCCGATATTGTCTGATAAATTTTTGAAGTGTGCAACGGATTCATACAATCAATTATTGTTCTACGTGTTGCTCGGCTACCTTCTGTCAGTAACGTGTTTGAATTCGTGAAAAAAATATCCGTTGTAAATTGTACGGAGTAATTTTCGTTACCACTTGCCGTATGGCAAAAATCGATTCCAAGAATACCTAATAATGTATTTTGTGTATGTGTGAAAACATCGACCAATTTGTACTTTTATAAGTTATAAATAATAGTTCTTGAAAACAGCCCTGAATTTGAATAAATGTAATAAATATACTTTTAAAATCCTTTAAAATAAAATAAAAATAGACCTTTAAAATGCTATATGGGTAACTTAAGCTACCTATTAATTAAACATATTTCTGATGCGTCTGGTAATTATATCGAAATGAAGAACATGGACATCTGAATAATAGGTATATTCAAAATGTAATTCTAATTATCGATAAAATGCTCATAGCAACCTTTGACGGCTGCGATAAAAAGGGACTTATTAAAACTCATTGCTCATCTGTCAACTGTCAAGTAAATGTCAACTGTCAAGTAAATGTCAACTGTCAATTAAATGTCAACTGTTAATTAAATGTCCACTGTCAAGTTACATTCGCATACTGCTGCTAGATTACTTCTAAGATCGCGCTGTATATGAAAACCAGGAAAAAGACATTAATAGTGCAGTTCTAAATAGGTGAGTCGTGTCCTGTGATGCGGTACTGATTTGATTTTCCTTCTGAAAGAGCACTGACGTTGCTTACTCTTGCATATACGTAAATGAGAAGCTTGTTCGCGGCTCCACAGATACTATATTTTCTGATTTTCAACACTTTTTCTATCCATTTTCTAATATTACAAGAAATTGATATTACATGCGTTCATTCCAAACGCAATGATGCCGGTTAAAAATATTACATTTTCACAGCGTTAACTGTACAAACAATAACTTGAGTTTTAACAGATTTTGTATACAAACTTTTTAACGTAACTCACGCCTGTAATCCCCGAAGAGATAGGCAGAGGAATATAGTACCCACACTCCCACATTTCATCAGTTACGTTTACGTCCCAATATCGAATAGGTGATGACTCTATTGCCATACATCGGGCACATTTCCAAAACAAAGCATTTTAAAAGCTGTAAAAAAGCAATGGCACATAACATTTTAAGAGCTTTCAAATGTATATTATGAAATTCAAATAGAACACGGTAGCTACCGTGAAGTGTTAATAGTAAGTATATAAAAAGGTCATACTATAATTTAATTTTTGTATATAATTGTATCCTTAGATAAACGCACCAATAAAAAATGTACATATGTGTGTATAGGAAAATTTAAAATTGTATTTTATACACAGCTATTTCATTCATCTACATTTTTAACACCGTTTAAAATAAAACCGTTAAAAAAAATTAAACAACTCGCTGCCCTAAAAAAAATCTTTTTCAATCTGTCATAAAAACTTTGTTACACATCTAGAAGGCTCAGAAGCGGTACAGCTGACATTCAAACGACATACCCATACATCTCTATCGCGCTGTGTACGCACCTAGTGCCCGCCGCGCGCGAGATGTGATAGGTAACGCTAGCCCTCATATCGCGTGTACCGCGGATAGTGTTACGCCCGGCCGGCTGTATCAACGATCGTCAATCGGCCGGATTCATTCCCTGTAACAATACCTCACGCGCGGCCACGCGGCCAGCGGGCGCAGTGAGCGGATACTACGCTATTAATAATAATAATGTATCTTTGGATGTTTCCATAGACGCCCATCTGATACTAACATAGGATCGAAAACAGCCTATGTTATAGTAACCAAACGGTAATTAAACTGCATTGACTGCCTCGTTATTCGAGCGGTCGCTACCGCAACCGCTGAATGTGAGGTCCTAGGTTCGATTCCCAGGTCGTGCATAGTATTATTAAGATTTTCTAAATTGAATACAGATTCTGGGTTAGTGGCAGGCTGGTGTGCTAGAATGTGTTAAACTAATAAGTACTTGTTCGATATAAATAAATAAAAAATCAGATTGTATTTGACACACTTGGTCGAGATAAATGAATCTTGGTTACCCTCGGCACCTGCATCCATCAACATTCGGGCAATTCGGGTACAGGTTATTCTCAAAAAGTATTCTTAAAAGCAATAATCGTAAAATTTTGTCTAACTAGCACTACATATGGAATAGTAATATCTTTACTTTAAACATTACTTGGTATTGTTCTTAGAAGCTACATTATTTATTTAAATAAAGTCTTTTGAATCTCAGGAGTGAAAAGTTGATTTTTAAAACCGAGGCTATGACTTTCAATTTGTAATCAAAATCTATTGTAAATGCTTGATTCAAACTATTATTTAGTCTAATTTTTTCCGACCTTTTACCCTTCCACTGTTGGTCATCCCCTCAGAATCAAAAGGTTAAGCTCATAGTGTGCCCTGCTGGGCAAGTGCGAGTTGACAAACGTCATACGCTATAAAAAAAATCTTCTATGAACTCTAAGGTACGCAGGCTTCTTCAAGATGATTTCATCAACGTTATAATTAAATGTCGTCTCAATGCTTAGTACTTATTAAAATCTTTTTTAATTGTTAACAGTATTAACGAACTGCGATTAACCCGTTTACCGTGCGTCCACTTCTGTATAATTTTATAATATGGTATCATTGGAATTATCATTATCAAGTGCTCTCTGTCTACCCCGCAAGGGACCCGGCGTGATGATATGTATGTATGTATGTATGTATCATTGGAATCAGCCCTTATCTTGTAACATTGCAACAGTGTAATCTGTCACGCTGTCATTCGTAATAAGTCAACGTTTGATGTAACATTTCTCAGTTTAGAATTCATCTTAAATAATATATCCTATATTGTTATACAATTATGATGTTAATATAAAAGTTTTGTCTTTGTTCATATAAATATAACGCACTTATATTAAATAGTATCCCACATACAAAACTTAAGAAACTGAGTGTTTTAAAATGATCCTATATAGCTATATAATTCATTAATATAGGACATAATGAAATATGAACCAATTGAAATTAATACACAATAATGAATCCCCTGTCATATTATTAAAATATTACATCATTAAAAATAAATATTAATGGTAATAAGTACATTTATGGAGCTCACAGCAAGAGTGATATCGGCTTGAAGCCATACATATGTATTATATATTTTCTGTTAAATTTTGCGGTTACCGCCGATAATATTTATATAACACTGTGGTTTATACAGCGGTACCTATACTGTTATATTTGTTGAATTAAAGATTATGGCAGTTCAAAAGGAAAATTGCTTCCGTTTGTCCAGTAAAAAAATCCATCAAAATATCCAGTTATACTAAACAATTTTATTGACCTCAGGAAAATTGACATATGCTTTTGTGACTGACATAATTATGTACGTATTGTCAAATGCTTTTCCCGCGTCTGCACGATCGGAACTGTGAATGAATGAACTACTTTTGGCCAAAATTTCACTCGAAAACAACTTTTTTGACTATTGTGTCCGATTATGATTGTTTTCAACGAATTGTTTAAAGTTCAGTGATACAATGCCCAAAGCCTCGAAAACTCATCTAGCGACGTTTTCACGTATTTAGTGGCCATGTCTCTAATCTCGGCAACTAACATTAGCCACATTGAACGTGTTTAAGAATCCAGCGCACTGAACCGAACACTTACCGTTCGCACTCCGTAAAGCATATTGTAATTTTTATTGACTATCAAATGAATTCGTTTACTAATAATTTAAAGAATCTCAAAACAAGGAGCGTTGCTATAGAACAGATTCACTAAAACGTCCTTGTTATTATAGTCGAGCGGAGTCCGTATTACTTAATTATAATAATGATTTGAGTTAAAATTGTATAATCGTCTTTGTTTAATATGAAAGATCATCTGAAATATTTTACAAATCATTATTAGCTTTACAGAAATTTAATGCTTATAACATTCTAATACGTTAGAAGACAGCAAATGACGAAAAATACAAGTACGTGATTTGTAAGGATTCTAGTATTCCACTAGCATTGCAAATAGTAAATAGCATTGCAAAAAATTAAGAGGGATGGTTTAGTAGCGCGTACATTACAAAGAGCACGCAAGTCGATGCCTCAAAAGCTGTTTGGTAAAATCCGAATAACGAAAAAACGTAACATCACGTCCGTTATCCCCAGAGAGGTAGGCAGAGGAATGTAACACACATATTTCACGAGTCACGTTTACGTCACACTATGGAATAGATCATGAGTCAATAGACAAACGAATGGCTCACTAATTGTTTTCTCATTTCATAGACAGAGACACCAGAGCTTTCGCGTCGATCATGCTAGCCACGCTGCCTTGTTAATATATCACTGTTGCAACGATATAAAAGACAGCGATCAAGTAATAAATAAATTGCATGATTTTCCCGAAATAACATTATAATACTTCACTGAATAAATTAATATTGACTCTAGACAGACGTCTGCTAAATCGACGTTCGTGTATGAAGAGTGGTGAATGTAGATGAAGCGTTTTAGATTTGGAGATAGAGGTATTAATATTTGGTGGTGTCTGCCAACTCATTAAAGAACTTACCATGATGTTGTGATCATAACGAATATAATAGTATGATCCTATGATCTTCGTTTAATAGTATTGTCAACGTTAAAACAAAAGCGAAAATGTCATTGTAAATTTGACGCAGCCTCATAGTGTGCAGTTTGTTGTTCCATGGGAGTTGAACCTTTTATATCGAGCGCAGGCTTCACCCAGGGCCGTCAAGCACAGGATGTATCGAATTACGCCGAGTTACGATGTAAATGATCACCAACAAAAACTATACAAAACGACAAGAAAGATCTCGACTGGAGAGGGGTGAGAATATTCTTATGGGAGTTTAATGAGATTTATAAAGCTTCAGCGAAGTATGCCGTGCCTTCAATGAATCCTTTTTTTTCTGTATTTCTGTTACACCGATATCGGATATTGGCGTGTAGCTCTCGAGATTTGACCGCGTGGGTGCGTGCGTGCGTGCGTGATTTATGCACAAAAACTTTATTGTGAAGCTGTATGTGTCCCATTTAAAGGCCATACAAAAATTGCATCTTATAAAATCTTTGTAACTATAGTGCTGTGACTAAATGTAGGCTGTCAGTAGATTGCAGGGTGTCGGGTGGATTCATGGGAAATTTTTAAATGGTTAAAAAATGTAGTGATATTACTTAGCCTCGACATTACTTACGTATTTACGTATAAGTAGTTAAAAATCTACCAGGAGCGTTTCTAACTGCCCCTTATCTCACAATACATCATAGATAATGCTGACTAACAAGCAAGGAAATGAAAAACTCATATCCCAGTCAGTGCAGTCTCTGATATCAAAGCACACTTTGGTGATTTAATTGCGATATGGGAAAATCAGTGTGGAATCAGGCAATGCTGTACAAGAGCTATGTAGGTACAAACTAAACATTACACGTATGTAGAGGTACGACACGAGGTTTGCGTGAAATTTGTGTAACAAGAACAACCGTGATCAAAGGCGAATAATTACCTATCGCTAATCAACGCACTTGATTGGTCGCGACGCGTGTTTGCCTTCGACACGGCCGCGTGACGAGCTATTGTGCCGGGTGCGGCTGGATGAAAAAGCTTTACGAAAACCCAAATGAAACCCAATATGCTAGTGAAAAGAAGCTTTGTCTATATTTCCGTACAATACCCTGTTTATTCATTGTTGAATAATAATCGTAAGTTTTCGTTGTTAATAATGTAAGAATCATTTACTAAAATGTTTCTTTTAAAGTAACAAAAAGTGAACGAAAATACTGAAAGACATGGCTTTTATTATAACGTAATACACGTAAAGGTAATCACGCCAGTAATCCCTGAACAGGTAGGCAGAGAAGTGTAATACACTCCCACGTTTCATCAGTTACGTTTATGCCCCATCATGAAATAGGTAGTAAGATTATTTCCATACACCGGGCAAAAATCCAGACTACGAGCCACTACTAGAAATTTAAACTTAAATTGTACTTAGTTCGAAATCCAATATTACAACAATCATAGTATGGATATTATTGTAGCAATGTGTAAACATGTAATAAATAATTAAATGGATCCTTTAGAATGTAGGTATAACTTATTTCTATAACCAAAAATATTTGTTACAAGATTAAATTGCTACAATAAAATAGACACGGAAACCAAGACGTCTACTATACTATTTTATCTTTGTTCTAATTAATATATGACATTTATCTTTATACATATGAATAAGGTTCAATTTTAAAGTTCCTTTTGTAATTCTGATAATAATACATAATAGCACCATTATATATATAAGGTAGGTACATATCAACACATTACGAATTACGTATTCAACTAAATTCGCGCGCGAGCCCCACGCGACCCCATAATGGGATGCGATTGTTCGAATCAAATTTGTATTATTGTTGCGATCATGGATTTCGTTCGTGCTCCGTTGTTTTCATTTGCTGCAATTTCGTTAAATAGCGCCGCGCGATGTTTTGACAGTTCACCACGCTGAGGGTGTTAATGTGACATTACCTACTGCCGGGGGGGGTGAGGGGGCGGGCGGTAATTATCCCACGTCAGCGGCAGGCCTAGGCTCCCGTCCGTGCCTATGACTGTATGGCAACCAGCTATTCTCATAACTATGTAAGCGAAGCGGACGAACGATTGGTAGGTAATTATAAAATATTTAAAAAGAGAACGCCGTTTGAGAATTCGAATGCTGCTTTCAAAATGGCGTTGATTATATTATTATTGCCTACAACTATTCCAGTGTTGATTTGAAGAATTAGAGATTAAATTAACGTTACATTAGATTTTAAGTTAGTACCTACCGTAAATATAAACGGAATTTATTCGTTATTAGCATTATGCATTAACATAATTAGCTATTTCATCATAATCAGCCTATTGCAGTTCACTGCTGGGCATAGGGCTCCCTGAGAGGTTATGCCTGCAATACCCATGCCTACGCTACGTTCCATTTACATTTCTATTTATGTACATAACGTCACGCCTGTAATCCCCGAAGAGGTAGGCAGATGAGTGTAGGACACTTCCGCGTTTCGCCAATTATGTTTACGTCCCAATATGGGATAGGTGGTGAGCTTATTACCATACACCATGCCCAAATTCAAACTCCGAGCCACTGCTACAAAATTTAAAAAAATCCAATAATACCCTACTCGTTATATTTGCACATGTTTAATATTTAACAATGTTGTTACTGAAAATTCAACTGTTCATTATAAACGATATTAGGCCAATAAAATACTCGTCAAAAAGCTGCGGTTGTTCGTTTATCGCGAAATACGTTATTTTACATAACAACATTGTACGGGAACCGCAAGCGCCGAGCGCACTGGACGCTTTTATTTAGACACCTAATTAAATATTTATTAACTGCATATCTCATTTATACATTAACCGGATTTTAATTTCATGTACCAGCGCACAAAATTAGGAACAGTGGGAACGGTTGGACCGCAAAATGAAGTGGATTCATTCGGATTCGCACTGCTCTCCCTCGTTGGCGATCGGCGCTAGCGAAAATCATTATTCGATACACTTTTCATAGCGGCGCGGGTACCAGTTAATACGATATATCGACTGTGGTCTAATCTAATACAGACGCGCGTACCTAGCGCTAATAGCATTGGTATATACTGAGCATGAGCGTCTATGGTAGAAAGTTGGTGCTGTTTTTTTAGAACGATAAATATTTGATTCGCTTTACCTTCTTTCGCTGTTTTACGTGGAGATATCGGATATAATAATAATGATTGAGGCATCGTCACAGACGGTCGTTTGATCCGAAATTAAGCCTCAAAAGAGCTTGTGTTATGCAACCAGTGGGGTGATACATATGTATATACATATAAATATGTATGTAGATATAAAACACCAAACATTGCAACTTAATCAAAATATGTATAGGTCTATACATTACTTAAAAGTTTCAAATTGAAACAACGAATAGGTTTATTATCGTAATGGGCTAATACGTAACTGGTGAAATCATGGACTACTACATTACCCTGCTTACCCCTTCAAGGAAATACAGTCGTGATGTTGTATGATGTTAATAGTACGTAATAATATGCAGTAATTCGTAATAATAGTACTTATAAGAGTTGATTATGGTTTAATTTAAATTATGTTCTAGTTTGTAGTTTTAACTGCAAGCATGTTCAAAATCGTATGATAATATTGATAGAACACGGTCACGAAGTGTATTTTTCAATGTACATATTACATTAGTTACAAATATTGCACACAATTCAATTAACGTTGAAAATGACTTTTTTGCCTTTCTTTGTCATTTTTAATAAATATAATTCGACTTAGCCTTTGAAACTACCTACTTAAAATCTACTTGAAACAAACGTTTAATTTAAAATCTATTAATTTACATGTAATGACTAACAATTACAAATTTATGTAGGTATTGCCATATAAAAGCACGGTAAATTATTATTTTAATATAATAATTCACCAAACCGCATTACAATGGTATTTAATGTTTTAAAAAATTCGCACGTAACCACATAAAACATAACTTTTCCATGTATGGCCATCTAGTAACATTATCACCATTTTAGGTCAAAGGGTTTTTCTTCAAAAATTCCAATAAACCAAGACACGCAAAATAGGTATTTAAGTGTTTGTCATAATTCATAATTCAATTGAACAATGTACTTACTAGTGTTGTGACGCTGCATTAAAAACTAGGGAATTACCGGTATTTCGTTTACGTCACTAGCCAGCTTGTTTTTAACATTCATCGTGCATTTTTACTACTAATTATTTCATTGTCAATACGGTTATTACGAAGTATTAATATTCTGAATATTGTGAAGTATCAATATACTAATTTGAAATTCCTATTAGTACACGGAGTCTGGATTTGTGCACGGTATGTGGCAATAGATCCATCCCCAGTCCAAAATAAATTAAAAAAAATTGAGAATACTATAATCCTCTGCGGGTTTCTCCCCTTGCGTAAAATAGAAATGTGATATTCTGTTACGTCATTAATATTATATGCAAACGAATTGCCATTGAAAATGCTATTTACAATTATACTAATTGAATATTACGAGCCGGAACTACATACTATCAGCTAGGAAATAAAATAAGTAATTATGATTCCATTTATTCTAAAATACAAGTCAGCGTTTAAAAATGTATCTCAACCTTTTCTTCATTGATATAATTTGCATGCGGAGTGTTAACCCTCACTTCATCACATAGGATACTTCATAATGGTATGAAGTATGCTATGTGATGGCGTACTGGCCATACTGGCCATACTGGCGTATGGCTATGGTGTGAACCTGGGAGAAACCTGGTTGTTTCTCCCGGTATATGTCAATACTTCAATAGGCTTACCACCTAAACATTAGTGGAACGTAAATGTAACTGGTGAAACGTGTGAGTGTTAAATTGTAAATTTTTTTAATGCCCTATCAGGTACATCTTAGACTATAAAAAATACACTGTCAGTTCTGACTCGGTACCTATAACCGCTCACGAATGAAACGTAACCGAACTAAGCGTTATAATATTATAGTATACAATTTAATTGAATTCGTTTAAATGTATGAATCACACAGGGAAGTTACCGGTACTTTAATGAATACTAGTAAGTTGATTTTATTACTGCTAACTTTCTTAAGAATTTGTACAAAGGCTTTTAACATGCATTTATTTAAATCTAAAAATACTTATATAATATTGTTAGTATTTACGTCATTGATTAAAACTAATGTAAAAAACAAATTAATGTAGGATATGATGGACAAACAATAATTGACATTATCAAAGCGTAACATTAAATGAATATGTACCAACGATAAAAATAAAGCAAGGTTTCGGGCTAAGAATAGAAAGAAATATTTAATTACGGTTACATGAACACAAACGTTGTAGAAACGTGAACTAATTATCATAGCACGTGGATACAATATTGACATCAATACTTATGTCATTATATAATACTATTTTTAAAACCACGAACTTTGCCATGTTCAACCACAGTTATATAATAAGAATATTATTGAATAGCAAAAATATTTTGATGAAAATTTAAAAAAACAGATGGCGTTACTAATCATACAAATTGACTAGCACTGTTATTAGACTTAAAAATGACGAAGTAGTCATAAAATTTAAACTTACTACTTATAAGTTACGTTACGCAAACTCGTGATCCTTCACATATCTACGGGAGCTCCACTCATTGGATTTTCCGTGACACTTGTTTTCAAATCGTTTAGTGTATTGCACAATATCCCGACGCGTATATTAATTCGTTGATATAAAAAGCTCGAAAACACAGTCATGCATAATTACATAGAGATATGTGTAATTTTTGCTTATTTTAGTAAGCAAAATGTAGTAATCAGATCGTAGTATATATAATACGTTAGCATTCGTACCAAATCTACACAATAGTGTAGTTTTATAAAATGAACAGATACCCTCAACTGTAATTTTGTTTTATTCATATTTTAAAATTGCGTAGCTAATGATAACTTAAAGGACGGATACTAAATATTATAACGCAGTTCATCCGATAAATACGCCTTGACATAGCAATTCGGCCAATGTGTAGAACAAAATAAAATATGTAGTCCGAAAACCTTGTTCGCTGATCGAGACTTCTCATGTGTTGTCGTGAAAATTTTGTTAAATGTTGTAAATAATATATTTCACAGCATTGCAGTTTTTTAATATCCAAGTGCCTACATCACATGGCGGACAAGAAAACGAACAATAATACGCCATGTACGTCAAATGGTGTGTATACGTGTCGGGCCTCGCGTGATCCCCAATAATATGCATACAAAGCTGACAGTTTACAACTAAATGAATTAACATAATGATTTGTTTTATCAACTCTGAGTCAACGGGCGCACGCTCGCAATACGTAAACGAATCACGTGTTACATGGAAACGTTACACACATTTTGTAGGTAAACTTTTAAAGCAAACAAACAATAATATGAGGTTTTATTGGCAATGCAATTTGTTCTGTGAAATATTATATAGAATTATAATCCCTATTGTACCCTTTCAATTAAATTATCAAATGGGCTGTTCACTGCGTTGTCATTGCTAAAAATTAAAAGAGTGAACAAAATTTTTTTTAAGGAAATTTTGTCAACGAAACTGAAGTAATGAGGATTCGAATATTATACGAAAATTTAAGGGAAAGTATAATAATGATTTATTGGATACCAATATTACCACGACAAACCATAAAGCTGACCAACCGTGGTTAAATAACCGAAAATAAAATTTAACATAACACCAATCCATTCGCAAGCACAGATCATTGATTATTATTTTCGAAAATCATAACAGCTTTCGTCCGAAAATTGAATGAAAGCATCGAAGCGTGAAACTTTCCTAAAGTTTGAAACTAATTTTAAATTCATTGGAACGTTGTTCATTTTGACGTACGTTATCGATTATACAAGGATATTATAATATGTTAATTAATTTTATAATTTATTTAGTACTATTTCTTGTTATTAAGATTGCAATATTTACAAAACTGAAAAAAACAGACGTAATACAGCCAAAAAAATTAATGAAAAAAGACCATTTTGTGATAATATATTTGAATAACCAAAGGTAATGCTTAAGTAACAAAACTGATCATTTTAATATAATTTTCTATATAAAATGTAACAATATCGAGGTAAATATAAAATTAACCAAGTGTTAAGATGCTTGTCGCTCTTTCCTTCCTTAGAAATATTTTACGCGAGTTAATTTTCTATGACGAAATAGATCTTTTTCTATCTTTCCTTCCGTATTTGACTACCTCAATGGTCTAGCGGTTGCAAGCACGACTGATGAACAAGAGGCCCTGGGTTTGAACCCCGAGACAAGTATGGTGTTATTGGGTTTATCTAACTTCGTAACGTCTTCACCCCTGTATTCACCAATAGAAATGCGCAAAGGAATGTAGTACACTCCTATGTTTTAACAGTTACATTTTGCGTCCCACCACGGAATAGGTGGTGAATGAATTTACCATACACCGGTCACAAATCTAGATTTCCAGCTACTAGTAGACTGCCTCGTTGGTCGTGTTGGTTGCAAGTGCGACTGCCGATCAGGAGGTACTAGGTTCAATTCCCTGGT
>DWTO01000766.1:0-18945 GCA_018244755.1 Jemadia pseudognetus | reverse complement strand
GGTTTGTGCCCGGGGTATGGCAATAGGCTCACCCCTTAAGCCATAGTGGGAGGTAAACTTAATTGGTGAAACGTGTGAGTGTACTACACTCCTCTGCCTACCTCCTCGGGATTACAAGCGTGATGTTACATTTCATTTATATTTTTTACTATACCTAGCTATGTAAAACTGAACTTTCAATTAACCATAGTATAACAAAACCAGTAAAATAATTAATTTTGCAGAGTCAATGATCACGAGTAAATTAATGCTTTCCTTTATTGTACCAATGTCTCTTGTCAAAGTAAGAAACGAACAAAGGCATTGCAAACTGCAATATGAATGAAACGAAATAAAAACCGCTTCGATAAACAATAGAAGCGAAAGACGGAAATAGATACCGTCAAGGAAACAGAACAAACGAGGCATTGAGATCTGTTGCAGCCATAGATTGGATATCGCGTAGAGTAGGAACTACGTACACACACGTACACGGAGAGTGGTCTGTTTGCGACGCGTCTAATTAACATGGTAAGAGACGACTGAACGGGCAAAGAATCGTATAAAAGTATGAAACGATAACATACAACAGTTCCATTTGAATATTCATGTATGTATTATGACTAGTTCGATCCCAGGTCGGACTAATTGAGAATTTTTTAACTCAGATTTTCCAATAGTGGCTCGGAGTCTGCATATGTGACCGGTGTATGGCAATAGACTCACCACCTACTCCATAATCGGACGTAAACGTAACTAGTGAATCGAGGAAGTGCACTACACTCCTGTGCTTACCTCTTCGGGAATTAAAGGCGTGATATTACGTTTAATGTATGTATCAATACAGATCTGATCGCAGTCAGTATACATTAGGTAAGATGTGTAATATACATGTAGAACTAATATTGGTTCTGTCCTTGTAGTAAATCTGTATCAAAATTGAGCAATATCGAATGCGGACTAAAGTGACATATCATTGATGTTTTCGTAATTTTGTATAAATTGTGCAATTAGCCCGCCTTTCACAGTGAAATTGAAACTGCTGTTTAGTGGTATATTTCAAAAATCACAATTAAAGCAAGCAATACACCTTTTTAAGTTACAGAACAGTCAAAAGCGAAAGATAGAGGTTTTTATTTTGTATCTATAAAAGTGAGATTTTATATTCAAAGAAGATGGACTTCTAATTCTTATCAAGTCTATGGTCAAAATGGTCAGCGGTGCAATTAAGCGAGAAAATATTCAATTGATTTAAATACTGGAGCAACTGCTTTTTCCAATCATAATTGACCTGTTTCAATAACATGGCGGTGGCGTGCGACTTGCGATGGTGAATATCTTGAATTTTAAATATAACAGAATAGCCAGTGAGCAGAGAGCAATCAAAAATGGAAGCTGCGGCCCTTAGACAATAACTATCCAGCTCAAACAATACTGTAGGAACAGTACGTAGGTACTGTAGAAATTGGACTATCGGAATAGGTTATATGATAAATATTTCATATATACGTACATATTATACTTTATTTTGTACATAATACATGTATCTACACAAGAATTTTTTTTTAAATAATTGACTTTATTCTACAAATTAATTGTCATTACAAAAAAATTAAAAACTCCAAATTTGTTGCCTAATTATTTCCTTTTTTATATATTTTATTTACTGTAGGTACTTCAACAGCTGACTGGCGGAGAGAGACATTCAGTTCACTCTTCGTATTGCCTGTTATGGTGTATAAAAAGGAATAAACCGCTTACGGCATTTGTCAGGGCTGAAAGAAAATCTGTAAACACATCCGTAGAGAACATTTTAAATATCTAAAAACGTTTAATTCTCATGGTCACTAAAATATACTGAAATGTCTCAAAGATTACATCTTGACTTAAATGAATACGATTTAAGAGGGTTTTAAGTACATTTTAAAAGTGCCTCATTGAAAGTGTCATCTTTCTTCATTACGGCACAAGTTGCTGCTCGCCGTAATAGCACACATTAACGGCAGGCCACTCTCTACGTAGTAGGGTACTTGTTAAGAAATCTTAGATACGAGAGCCATGCGTCTGCTTTGACGCTAGTTTTCTTTCTCCGAACCACTAACAAACAAAGTTGCAAGCCACCCATAGGGTCTATTCACACTGTCGCGCCATTCACGATCGGTTTCGACGCTTAATGTAAATACATTGACCAGGTTATGTAGTTTATTATTTAAGTATTGGGCTGCACGCAATTGCTAAGAATTATTTATATATTTTTTCGTCATCATTACCCCGACGATTTCTCTATTTTAAAATCCTTTACGACCAATGTTGGTTAAGTTAGAGACTCATATGATCAAATCTATATCGGTTTATGCTCCTGGTAGAGATACTCTAAATAGAGGTGATGTAAATTGCCATTATTTATTTATTTATTAGACTCATATTAGAGTGTGTATCGATCCCAATAATATAAAAAAACGCTCCGTGTCCACAGTCGATACGTGCGACAATGTAATGAACGGGTTAAAATTCTTCCTTGCGAGTACATATCTTAGTCTAGACTTTTTTAGATACAAGAGTTATGCGTAAATAGAGAATGAATGTAAGAAGAGAGTGATGAATGTTGAAGAATCTCGGGAAATCTGTAAGGATAGTGATATTTGGCACTCGGTGCACTCTGCCTGCCCCGTGAGGGATCTGGTGTGAAGATATGTACGTATATGTATGTAAAAGGACTTAAACGGACTAACCTGCCGCTTAGAATATTTTTATTATCGTTAACAGCGAGGAACTCGAGCCTTTTGCCATTGCCGGCATCCTTGCTTGAAATATCTACCACGTAGTTTTTCCAACCCAACTTTTCCGAGTTGCCCTGGAACTTCAGAGCTACATTGTCCTTCTGGATGTTTCCCTCTGTGTTTACATCCATGTTGAAATCGCGGAAGTTTTCCACTTTCATCTCGAGTTTGCCGTGACTTGAACTCATTGAATTACCCTTCAAGTAAATCCTGAAATTGAATATTTAAAATAGGGTTTAATATAGAAGTATTCTTGTAAACAAACAAATGTATCTTAAAATATTTCTTCAGTATTGATAACTTACCTGCTCTGTTTAGGACTGTCTGGGCTGGTGTATTTAATATCGAAGAGTGGCTGCGATTTGGAATACAGAACTACGCTTTCTGATTTATACACGCGACCATCAGCGTCGATTACAATAACACTGCTGAAGGTATCCGGGGATGGATTCTAGTGAAAAAGATTTAATTAGATTTAAAAATAACACTGTGGGACAAAAACCAACATTAATTGCAAATTTTCTTAATTAAACGATACATTCAATTCACAGTATTAAGAGCATTTTATGGCTCTGTGTGGCTTTTAACCGTGTCGGGGTGCCTTTTCTTAAATCTAGTTTCATCGTGCATTCTTTTGACTTACCTTAAATGCGACGTCCACCTCTAGTTTCTTGAACTTCTCAGCGTGGGGAGCGTTGGCGGAAAATTTGATCTCGGAGAATTGAGGTGTTGTAGTAGCGTGGGCAACGACGTTCGCGGTTTTGCCTTTGCCGTACTGGGCTTTCAGCTCCACGTTGCCAGATTTCGTATCACCTACAAATTGTATAATACTTATGACCATTGTGGAATTAATGTTTTCTCCAATATCATCGCGCTTCAATGTTACGTTAAGACCGCTTTGTTGCGTATCTCAAGCTAACGTTTCAAATATAAAACTGACGTTGTAGTTATAGTGAGTTGATCCTCATTTCAGTTTTGATCCCTTTCAATATTTTCTGAATCATTTTTCATTATTTAACTTACAATTATTTACTTGTGTTACAAACATACTCGTATATACAGTACATTAAAAAGATTGTACAGAGCGTAACATAAAAATCCAATAAACATTACAAAAAGGTAACTATAAACATTCGCGCCTGTAATTCTCGTATAGGTAGGCAGAGGAGTGTAATGCACTTCCAAGTTTCATCAGTTACGTTTACGTCCCACTATGGAATAGGTGGTGAGCCTATTGCCATACACCGGCCCATATCCAGACTTCGAGCCATTACTAGAGGATGTAAGTTAGAAAAATTCAATAGTGCTCGACCCTGGATTTGATCGCGCTTGCAACCAAAGTAACGAAACACAAAAAGTAATTTAAAAATAATAAGCAACTTTTTTACAACGACAATATTTATATTGTTTTGGGCATTATATGTGTACATTTCACCAACCTTCAAGGTTAGCTTGGTAGTTGACATCGAACACCAGAGGATCTTGATGGGGCACTAGCAATTTGACCTTAGTGTTGCCGGCCTTTTCTCCGTACTTGCCACTCGCGTCCACTTTGTAGAGATCTGCATTGACTTGAACGGACTCGATTAACGTTATCTGTAAATAAACATATAATTTTTGGATTTTTTATCATCTTCTCGATGGTCAAATGTTTGTACGATTGCACTTGTTTTTTGAACAGGCTTTGTGGTTATATTAGGGATTATATGCATTCGTCCGCAGGTTTTCTCATGCATAAGTGGATATTATGATACTTTCCAATAGTTCGTAGCTTTTGTTAACCGAAAGCTAAAATGTATAAATTCAGTTGTGTTACTCCAAACCTATAAAATTTCATACAATCTTTCAACCCCTGATTTGCACCATTAGGGATGAAATATCCAGAAATCCTTTTTTAGCTTATTTCTACATGGAAAATTGAATATTCCTGTCAATCGAACCCATAGATTTCGAGATACCATGATCATAATATATATGAATCGAAATCGCTTATTTACATATAAATAGATGGATATACTTCCAGCATGTTCCCAGCTTGTCCCAGCATGTATAAAGAGGTACATGTGAAATTGATGGACGAAATTATAGTGTATAAGAACTGAATGGGCTCACGCGAAATGGAGTCAAATGATATCCTTACGTACTGTAGCATAATTGTTCATGTACTTACCTCAATGTCCTTATTTTCAGGCTGAAGGTAGAGCAAACTGGACGTTATTTTAATATCGTGGGCTTTTTCCAGCGGTAGGCGGAAGGTCATAGTGTAATCGTCCAAGTACCTGGTATAGGGAGATTAATAAAAATAGCTGTCATAGTTCCTTCAGTTAATTGTTAACTGTCTACGTACGACCAAGATTGCGGTTAAGAAGAAGAAATATATGAGCATATAACTTGGAGTAGTAACTATCGTAAAATAATATTTTAGATGTCTTGTCTCGGATTTTTGTATAAAGTTATTTTGGTAACACTTATTTTGGTAGAACGCTATTTCGGTCAATCGTTAAGTACAATTGACTTACTTTCTTTCTCCCTTGTCAGGTAGATTCGTCACGTGTTTCCCGACCAACTCCATGAACAGATCATCTCCGTAGTTGGCCTTCACTCGATATGTGTCATCCATATTGATCGAGTCCACGTAAGTCGCGCTGGCCACAAGCGACATCGGTTTCGGAATCAAACTGCCCTTGATACTACCCTGAATAAATACGGGTATTTTACATATTTCAATTAATGTAATTTATTGTTAATTATGTAGTTCCAATTTTGAATAATTTCTGGAATCCTTGAAAATTACTACTAACTTTCTTTTACACAAAGGAAGACAGAATCTGTTTCTTTGCACGAGAAAATAATAAGGTAAGTTAGCAAGATCGGTGGGGATCTTGTACCTACTCTTAATTTTAATATATTTAGTATTTTATTTAACTTACATCAAATGCGATATCACTTTTGTCCCCCTTAGGAGTGTTCTTGAATACATAGGTGTTAATAACGTTGCCGCCGTCTTTAAGCTTGAACTCTAACTCTCCCTCAACGTCGATAATTTCTTTATCATAGTTGGTATTGGTGACTTTGCCCTTGTAGCTAATAGTAGAACCAGCGTCACCACGCTTGGGACAGTCAGATAGGAGCACTTCGCCGTGTCCGTTGTACGTCTGTTAAACATTTTCAATATTTTGCAAGATTGTCTTGAGTTGACAATTGAAGTAAGTTGTTAATAATAATTTAGTTAAGGCGGTTAACGGATAGTCGAAAAAATGTTACGAATGTTTACTTAATCATCAAAACTGTTAAAATTAATTTTAGACAAGCAGATTCGTTGTACTGAAATTGTATTATGTTTATCGTATTAGACTATCCAGATTTGTATAAGGTTTTAACTAAATAAACTGACAAATTTTATAAAAACTGCTTCTGGAAAATTAGTAGCAAAATGTACAATCTTAAAATTACCTCGTCCTTGACAGTCATATCGCGATCGACCTTCAAAGTGATGACTCTTTCGCTGGGCAGGCAGAGTTCAATCAAGTTGTGGAATTTGCCGGACAGTGCCAGGACACCTTCTTGGTGAACATTTAATTCACTCTTTTTGCCAGCGTAGTCAAATTTATTCCTGGGCAGGAAATGAATGTTACAAAATTTATACTTTTCCTTCTAAGCCAACATTTCTGTTTTTTAATACATCGCATCTAATTATATGCATTGAAAAAAATGAGAAAAAAATGTTCCAAAGAAATAGAAGTGTATAATTTAAATTCTTGATATAAATCTTACAAAGGTTGATGCAATGAGAGTAGTACTAAAGAAAAAGAAATTATTTTATGGTCTTTATTATTGGTTTCGCAATTCTATATAAAGTGAAGCTTTAAAAATACACGAGGGGATAAATAAAATCTTACTTTGTCTTTAATGTTAAGAACCGAGTATCTACTTTTACAGACATAAAAAATATTTACCAAGTATCTAATCACATTTGGAATTTAAATCATATAGTACATGAAAAATACGCAAGTAGTTCTGTAACCTAACCATTAAGTCATACTACTCACTTGGAGTCGAGAAGTTTGGGCGTTTTCTTGTTGTTGGTGCTGAAATGCAGCTTATCATTGTTGTCCTTCTCGAAGTTAAGGAAGAGATCTACGTCAGCATTGAAAACGGGTTCTTTAGCAACGAATTTCACGTCTCCCTTAATCTTGCGCCCGATCTGTAACATTATAATCATTGGAATCTTGAAATCTTGTAGGCTTTTATGATATTAGAGCATTACCGAGTTTTGTGAATAACTTGATATTTATTCGCTAAAAAACTAAAGTCAATCTCAATAATTATTCAAGTTATACCAGTTTTTAATTAAAGGTAACCTAAAAAGGTATCCTAAATATACATATATTTTGTACAATCCAATCAGCCCATATCTCCCCTTTGCTACATAGGATAGAATCGCAATGAATCGCAATATGATAGAATCGCAGGATTCGAGCAGCAAAAGACTGAAGAGTGTAGCGCAATATAAGGGAGGCCTATTTCGTAATATCAATACTTCATTCCAATCTTACCTGTTTGAAATCTATGATGACCATGCCATTGCCTCGTCCATCATTGTCAGTGACTTTAAATTGTCCATTGGCACTGACAGTGTCTTTCAGGATGAATTTCAGTTGACCACTAGGGTTGGTGCCTCTGGTGATTTTCAGTAAATAGTCCAAGATATCTCCTTTGCCGCTGGAAACTTTTGCGTGGGACGAGTACAAATTGCTGTTCTCTAATATACCGACGTCAAATCTGTTAATAGTAAATACTAATATTAAAGGTAAAATTATACAAGCCTTGTAATAGAAGATTAATAGATTTTAATCCATATATTTATGTCATTTCGAAAGGCTTCAAAAGCTGACGATGGAAGCCATGGTCACTAACATGTATTAAATAAAGACATTCCTATTGCACTTTCGTGATAAATTAAGCTCCCATGATCTTCGTGTACTTCTTTGGTGTCTAGAATTGTGTTTGTTAGCTTAGCAACAGAGCAAATATCTACTTACTTAACATCCTCATTCTTTCCACCACCAGATATTTTGAAATGTCCAACGGCACCAACGTTCATGTCATTAGCTTTAGTCTTATGCAGAACAACTCCTGATAACTCGTATTTGCCACAGTTTTTAAAGTGAATATAGTTTTCAACGTTTGATTTGTCAGCAGAAACGATATCTCTCTTAGCGAACGCCTCCAGTCCACGCCCGTTGGCTTCTGCCTTGACTTTTACGCTATAGTCACCAGATTTCTTAATATGTGTTCTAGCTTCTATTTCAAAATCAGCCTTCTTGTCTATGTATTCACCTTCAAGGTCGATTTCGAATTTTTTGGGATCCACTTCAGCGTCGAATTGGAATTTGAATGGCAGAGCGTGGATTTCAACTGCATCATAGATATAACATTCATTAACAATTATATTTATAAAACAATATAGATTTGGATGTAGCAAAAATGGTTGAATAGACGATCGAAAATAGGATACATGTTACAGCACCATCATATAATAAAATGATGATTTTTAGTCGCACATTAAATATGTGGGTAGATTTTATGTAAATACTAACACTTATTCTTTGTGATGACATTGTATTCGTTGGGACCCTTCTTGTAGTATTTGTAGAGTTGACCAATTATTATTTTGTTCTGTGGGTTGTTGAAATCACCGTATAACAATTCTATATCGTTATGCATAACCTGAAAGGAAATAAGCGCACTGATTGTAAAAAAGGTATGTGTATGTGTATGCTCTTGGTTAGAAATAATTGGAAAAATTTGGAAAAAACTCTTAGTTGAAAAATAAATAGGCCCGATTATAAAGTAACAGAGTTTTTATTTTGTTGTCATTGGATTGTATGTTTGGCACTTTGTAAATTAGTCAACTCAATAACTGGAATAGTGGAAACTTTAGCAAATTAGATACCAAACGGGTGCGTGTCAGAGCTATCCATAAGATTATAAAAATAATTAGTTAAATGAAAAATTACTTTGTGGAAATCTATTACTAATAATTACTTGACGTTACTTTACGTTTGTACAGTTTACATATTTTATGTATGAAATATAATCTTAAAACTGACAAAATACTGTCAAGAACGAGGTATGTGTTAGATTTGCACTTAATACTTCCATGGTGAGAGATTGAATCCGAAAACAAAACTTTAATTGCACATGTACTAGTTATAATAATTCGATAATGCAACTAAAGTGAGTATTTCTCAAGTTGTGATATTTAGTAGACACTTACCGACGGAGTATTTTCAATGTGTCCGTTCGTCTTGAAGTTAACGTAGGGATTTAAGGTGTTTTGGAATTCGCCCTTGAAATCATTGCCTTTCAGATTGAAGAAAAGTGCAATCGAGGTGTATTGGCCTTGCTTCAACTTTAAGTCCAGATCTACGCCCTTGGGTTCGTGACTATAGTGACCGTCTATGCAGATTGGATCCGATGATTTTGGCATGTTGATCTGGTTGAAAAAAAAACATTTTTAGTGTCAAATTAGAAAGAGCTGAAGTAATTTTAAAATTTAATTAAAATAGTGTTACAAGAAATTTAAATAGGTACTTAGTTGTCATTTTCAATTATTTGTATATTTAGTACTTAGTGGTTATTTTCAATTATTTGTATATTTAGTAGTACTATTTGATTTAATTTCATAAATTAAAATATTTCAATTTGCTTACTTTGACTCCTTCTAAGCTGTACTTCACAACAGGGCCATTCGTCTCTTTAACTACTTGTCCATCAACCTTCAAGGTTTGCTTGCCATGTTCATCAGGCAGTTGATATTCCGCCACGGGCTTAAATACACTTCGTCTTTCGTTTCCTTGCACACTGAAGCCCACTTTTCCGTAGTATTCTTGAGCATCCACTTTTCCTTTTACCATAAAGGCGTATTCAGAAGGATTGGTGAAGAGAGAAACTTGACCCGCCACAGACTTGATGGGAGAATCCAACGACAGTTTCAGGGTCTTTTCTTCGTTGTTCATTATAACGTCTCCGAAGAATTGCGTCCGACGGTTTTGGGAACCTGTGCGATTTAAAAAATACCCGTTTAGAACTTTATACCATATGTATATCTACTTTGTAAATTTTTTAATTTGGTGCTTACTGTCTCATTAGATACAAAATTGAGAAAAGTTGTACCTTCAGCATCAAATAGAATTTCTACTCCATAGCGTCCCTGTTGAACGTCAGGACGTATTACTCCTTTTATGTGGTATCCTCGTAAGTCATTTTTCTCTAACACCAACTTTACTTTGGCTGGTCCACTGAGTGGGAACCGAGCAACGAATCTCGAAATCGAGTTTTGTGCCTCTGGACCTAGAAAGGTGTAAAATGTTTAATACATTTCAGGGATAAATCAGATTTAGATACGATAGGTAGATTCAAGGATAGACCTCGTGTATCGTTTAATCATACATTGGAAACGTTTAATATGCTAGAAATTTAAAACTTACACTCTTTTACAATTTGATTAAAACTTAAAATATAAGGTACAAAACAATAACTTACCAGAAACTGAGAATGGCATGGATATTTCGCCACATAATGTAACACCAAGCATGCCGGAGAGCTGATCAAAACAACCTGAGTAATCATTCCTTGCTTTATCCACGATGACTGGTGTTTGCTTTTCCATGCAACCCTTTTCAGCCGAGAAATAAACCACATCACTAGAAGCCGTTAAAATTTCTTGTTTGTCAATCGGTAGTGCAAACTGCACATCTATTCCATGGCCATTCTCTATCACTTTGGCAATTAGATGGCCACCAGTAGAAGAATGCAAGTTTGTTGTGACTTTCAGACCTGCACCAACAGAATCGGCATCTACGAGGAAGACTCCAGTAACTTCGATATCAGTGCTTGGAACAAGTTTGATGTCTACTTTTGCGTTTTCTGGTGTTTTGAGGCATTCTTTGATGTTAATGCTAGTAGCAATGTCAACTCTGGCAGTAGCTGCTCCTATCAGGTCCAGTTTGAGTGGAAGACCTGTCGACGTTGGGTACGACAGCTCAGCATCTAAGAATAGAAGGTGAGCACGAACTTCTTGCTGCAAGTGGACAAAGGAAAATTAAGAAAAAGTAATTAAATTTGGAGATTTTTAACGGCGGTTTGAATTATGTATTAAATATTCAATATTCTTTAACAAACTCTTACCTGGAATCTTTTGATTTTATTCATGCCTTCATTCATAAGCTTGAGGAATTGGTCCAAAAGGTTGTTTATATCAAGGCCTTTGTCATCTCCAAACGACAGGAATACAGCATCAGTACCGAAGAGCTTCAGATATATGTCTAAGTCCAACTCATTATTGTAGGAGATTCCTTTCACTTTCATCTAGGAGACAAATAATAGCCAATAAACATTTCGTTCTATTTAATGTTTTATCGTTTGAACTAATAAAAAGTAACGGACATTTTTAACATACTTTGAATTATATCAACAACATCGGGCATTAATTCAAGATACATTTGATTCAGGACTTTCATCACCTGTTATAGGAAGTTTCCATCATACTAACGTATAGTCTGTTACTTACGTAAAAATACTTACTTGCTTATCAAATCCGTCGACTTCACTCTTAATGGATCGGCGTCCACGTACACTGCTAGCCACCTTCTTCGACGACTCTTCCATACGTGTCACGAGGTCATCGTAGATGTCCTGAGGCTTCTTTGTGCGGAGGAAACTTTTCGGACCTAAGAAGTGTTCGATCACTCTGTCCAAGTTGCCTTGACGACCGCCAATCTAGGAATAAAAAATATAATTGTAAATTATGAACCTAACACATTCCATCCGAATAATATAGAGTAATATAAGAAATCGTGGATTGTTTAGTAGAGAACAAATAAAAAATATGAACTGTATTTTCTAAAAAACAATTCATTTAATATTATTCAATTGGACGTTATCTGAATATCCTTCATCAAATTTTCACTAATCAGAATTTTAATGCAATCCGAATTTTTTTATCACATGCAAATATTTCTATCCGATTCCTTTATGTAATTGTGTTGGAAAAGTAACTAAATTGCAGATGCGTAATTATTTCAGTAAATTATAAGCGGACAAACAATTAATTTGTTATTTATAAAACAAATCTTACCTCAAGAACATTGACGCTGTGTCCGAAGAGTTCAGCCGTCAGGTTCCAGTTAACAGACCTTGGGATAAAGGAATCTTGCGAGAAGATGACGTTTTGTTCGATGCTGCCTCCAATACCAAGAGCGTCCACATTGAAGGAAATTTCACGGTTTGAAGAGTATTTCCTGTAACGATCGAAATGTTTTATAATATATCTTTGTTCGTACTATAAGTAGATGTGTTTTTTTTATTATATCATTCACTTTTTTATTTTTTCTATAAAAAAATTTAACTGGCAAAACGTGGTAGTGTACTATTACACTCTCTGCTTTTTTCATCAAGGGATTGCAGGCGCGATGTTACGTTAGCGTTATTGTCCAAGTATGGTATTAAGAGTGCTTATAAAAATATTAGGTGTGTGAATAATTAACCTGTCATCGATGTTGAATTTTTTGGGGATACCAATGAGCCCGTAGTGTTGTTTTGCGAGGTGCTTATCTGGGTTGGCCGAGGTCCGGATGAAACGTAGCGATGAGCTTATGAAATGACCCACTGAAACACATAAAACATATAAACATTAAGAAGCTGTCATTAATTGATTGCTAGTAGATTGTATTTAGAGGAGAATAAATTCCATACATCTTTACGCCATTATTATTTGTTTTCTGAGATGCTAGAGAAAGAAATGTATTAAACTTAAACAATATTACGTCGATCATTTTATTTCGAGGTGTTAAAAAATACAAGTACATAACTTCTACCGGCCAGGTTGGATGACGAGCTGCGAAAGGCTGCAGGCAGAAGCTGGATGCGGCAAGCCGAGGACAGGGCGCGGTGATGGAAGGCATAGGCCTTCCAATCTAGTCTAGCAATGGACTGAGATAGGCTCATGATGATGATGAACTTGTACCCACCACATATAATGTAAAACACGAAAAAACGAATAGGCTATACGATTTATGTCTTACTGTCACTTCTGAGAGGAAATACAAACAGTCAAAATCGTTTTTGCTTAAGCCTGTTGTACCTTGGTTAACTGGTTCGTTGGTCAGCAGATTCTTGATTTCATTAGCAGAGTGACCGCAAGGACAGTCAATAACGGCGAGGTATGCTTTGATACGAATCTCCGAGTCTTGTTGAACGTTCTTCATCAGATCGATGGCGGTTTTCTTGATCTATAAGGGATGAGTAACTTCGATATAGATATTCCAATTATCTTTAATAAGGTCAGACATTGCTTCATAAGTTTCCCAGACTGAAGGCTTCCTATTGGATTCTATACTGCCCAGATATATAAATTATGAATACAAATATTTCCTTTGTGTCTAGGTATTTGTGTCTTGCTTTGCGTTTCAATGACATCCGTAAAATGAGGAATCCTAGCATGAGGTTTTAAAATATTATTAATTGTATCTTTAAGTTAATAGATTAATTTTTCTTCTACACCTTACTTCTATCTTGTTTCAGAATTAGTTATAATATTAGAAATACGGGAAAGTTTATCAAAGACATCCTAATTGCAAGTTAATAGGAGAACGATAATTTTGATAAAGAGGAAGTTCATAAAACCTTAGCAGCACAGGGGTCGGCGTGGAAGGCTTCTAGAGCAGCGACACGAACTCTAGCCTTGACGCCATTGTCGACCGCGCAGTGAGTGATTTTATCAATAAGACTGTCTTCTAGATGGCGGATGTTGCGGATTCCTTTGAGAACTGCTACTACCTGCGAACAAGTAATCACATATTTTTATAACATTTAAAGGTATGAATTCGTAAAAATTAGTCATTGTTCTTTCGGTGGATATCCACAAACAATATTCTGAGTATGGCCATGTAGCAGAGATTAAAACTTGTTTGAATGCTCCGAAATTTTCAAGACCTATTTCTGATAAGCCGTGAAGTATGGGCCTGGCGTCCTTATAACCGAGCACTGAACGATGAGAAGTATCTTAAGACGCGAAATATGGTATGTGCAAATATTGGTTTCATCAATTTCAGTATATGTAATTCTCTCAGAAATAATAACGAGTTTTTAGTTACTTACGTAGTCTTCCTCTCCCTTGGTCTTCGGTTTGCAATTTTGGAGCTTGGCGCCGAACTTTCTGCTTAATGCAACAATTCCATCAGGTTTGGTACCATGACAATTGTGGTCTCGGCAGTATACTCCAGCAAGAGCTCCCGCTCCTAGGTAAATCTCCTTTGGCAAGTTAGGCATATCTAAGAGACCCTGGAAATTAGATTGGTGATTTACTATTAACGAATGATGAATGATTTTTGGTCTAAAAGTAAATCAGGTTTTTAGTTATTAATCAACTTCTTGTGTTTTAATTCTTATAATTCTCTGTTCTATTGCTATACATACCGTAGCAGCCTTTAAAGCTTCGTCGTTGACGTGTCTTGCATTGCCCAGAGAGAGAAATACGAGTTTCTCCTCGATGGAATTTAAGGCCTTGCTCTTCAAAATTTGAATGGAGGCTTCAATGCTGTAGCCAGTTCCAGTACGGAGTAGACCATCGAGGAAGACTCGCCTGAGAAAATTAATGCTATATTTTAAGGTATTCTTCGTATATTTTAAGCTTTAAACTCTACTGCTTAATAATTTTCTGCAGAAGTTGAAACATCACGTATGAAAGAATAAATAAAAGCTAAAGAACATTCAGTACAAATTCTAAGATATAATGTATGTGACATTTTCTAATTAAAAGTTTATTGTTATATTATTATACGTAAATTATTGCACAGTATACATGGTTAGTGGATATAAACTATTGCCAGAAAAAAACATACAGACGAATTGAATACCTCCTCCTTTTTGAAGTCGGTTAAAAAATAGTAAGGTATGATAATGAAAAGTTTAAGTCTAACATTTTCATAAAAGCGAGTGATAAAAATATGTGACAAAATGACTTACTTTTCAAGGTTGTTGCCCTTAACTTGGTTGAACACTTTCATCAGATCGTCCTTGTTGGTCGTACGGAAGATCTTTAAAAGGGAGATATTCATGAAAATTGGACTTGCAGATATTAAACTCTTTGCAGATATTTACTAAAGTACATTACGTTTATCGTTGTATTTATATAATTATAAGACGTTGATCTCACAGGACCAGTTTTTCTGGACAATTTAAATTGAATTTCGATTCCATTGAATTAAATGAGTCGAAATTAAGACGGTAGATATTAGTAAAATAGAAACTCAAGATTAAGATGGCATACCCTAACGAGTTGTGCGAAATTCCCTGCTGATTTAGAGCTGGCTTCGGTGGCTACAGTCTTGGCAGTCTCTTTGACAGCGTTGATGGCGTTTTTAAAGTTGCTTTGCTCGTTGGTGGCACCATGTGGGCTTTCATAAATAATGGTACGTGATTCGGGGCAGATTCCTGTTTCAAATTAGGATAAAAATTAATCCATTAGGTACTTAGTAGACACTTATAACGATATTTACAGCAAATATTGAGCATTATATTTCGAAATAGAGCAAACTGTTATAAAGAAGTTAGACGGGCAATTTTAGAACCATTTTTTTGCAAGTCAAGCTGCTTTCGTTCTTTGTATAATTCATGCATCAGTGTTTTTGTTACATTAATTGTTCTTGCTTACCTGCAACGCTACCTCCCTGGACGGTGCCAGCAAGGTTCAGTTTAGTGTGGACTCTAGCACGGGCACCATTTTCTCCTACCGAGAACGGACTGTACAAATACTCTTCAATAGCGGTAACTTTCTCAGGGATGCCGTTGTTAACTTTCGATTCCACGTTCATAGTCGACCGAAGGATGTGGGTGTTTTTGATTTCCTGAAAATATATTTTCTTCTATATTTTCTTTTCTATATTGCTTAGATCTAGCTTATAAACTCAATGGAGGTCAAGAGATTTTTCCTCGACAATTTTTTTTAATCATTTGCCTATATATATATTAACCTGCCAATAAAGTCTAAGATAAGAACTAAATGTAACTGTAGTAATATTATGTGCTCCTGTAATTAAATTAACCATTAACCTATACAAAACTTAAGGTTGTTTGCAAGATATTATGTAGGCTTACTCAAGTAAATGACGTTAACAGAGTTAGAAGTAGTAGAAGAGATACTTACGGCAGTGGGATTGAACACAGAAGTCAAGAAATCATTTTTGCTCTGCTCGCGGTGCGCGCAGCGCGAGAGGTCTCGAGATCTATGGATAAGAACTGAACCTCCCTCTTGTGAAGAGGACACTTCTGTTGGACAGGCTCCGAAGAAATCAATCTGTGAAAAATAATGGAAAGAGTCGATTTTGAAGACAAAACGAGAAAATTTATTAATTTACTAAATTCAATGAGGTTTTAAGAATTTCGATAAATTAGTTCATATTTTCGGAATCTTGTCATGATCTGTCTCGATTTAGGGGATCATATCAGTGATTGCATTTAAAATATCCTTTCTTTGTAATTCTAGTTGTAATTTTAAATGACATCTTAGTAGAAATGCGAGTTTGAATAAATAAGTTCACCTCAGTGGATGTCTTCTGGTTAGTTTGCAGCAGAGAGATGATGGCTCTCTTGATGTTGAGGGAGCGACGGGAGTCGCCCTCTTCGGTACAGATTTCATCTCCAACGCGACCATTCTCCAGGCTGAAGTGGACTGGTTTGTCGATGCCTTTCGGACACGGGTATTTCTAAAGATAAACAACAGATATGTATAAAGAAGCTGTTATATAAATTCACAATAGGAACCAAATTTTTAAGATTAAAATTAGTGCATTCTAGAATTTGATACAACGAAGTATATCTAAATTATATATAACCTCACCTTGAATGTAACAATGCGGTGACAGATCATTAAAACAACTGTTTTGCTAGATTGCATTTAATTTTATTTTAAAAATTAAGAAAAGTGTCTTATTTCCACCTTGCCATCTGGTCCGGAAATCGCCAAGTTCTTGACGTTGAGGACGTGTGCGCAATTTCCGAGTGTAGTCACTGAGACTTGGCCGAAAATCTTGACAGTGGACTCCTTGCCATCAGCACTGGTCAGGTATACCGAGACAGACCCATCAACGCCATAGTTGTACGTGTGGCCATTCAAAAAGGCTGGGGCAGAAGAAGCTGTAAATCAGAATAGAATGAATTCATTAAATTTTCGTGACGGTGTATTACTTGTAAATATGATAACAAGAATAATAATTCACCTAAATTATATATTAAAAGTTACGTAAATCATGAAAATGGTCAGGAAAGTATAGTAATTATAATTACAGCTAATTTTTAATTTCGGTAAAAAAAGGAATTAGTATTTAAGGATTTAAAAATAGCAAATGGTATAATGTCCGGTAGTAACTTACAGCCTTTGCATGCGAGCGAACATTTATCTGAAACAAACAAAGTAATTATAAGTATTAATAAATGTAATTATAAATATTTACAGTTATTTACAATGAAGACAATAAACACAGATGATAAGGGTCTCCAAGGGCCGCCGGTAACAACAAGATTATGGTATTTTCGACATTAAATCATCTAAACATAATAATAAAATTGTATTCTGTACATTCAATGTAAGTAAGCGAAAAGAATTTCAGGTATCATATTTAAGAAATAGGACAATCGACATGTCGTTTCTATGAAAGGTTTTCTATCAAAAATAATTTTATTATGATACCAATATTTAATATACGGAGTGAAAAAGTATTTTTTGTTTTTAGTTTTTGTTTTTAGTCCACAATATTATATACTCGTACATATAAGCACAGCTAATTAATGTTACAAAAAACTTTCAAGACGTTAGCTATGGGAGGATGGAACTCTTATTTATACTCCCAGTTTGATAACAATTTCTAAGGCAGGGTATACATCCAATAAAAATGTTAATTTGAAATTGTAATAAATTAGCGATGATTAAATTCAATACCTATTAAAATGTTAAAAGTAAACAAGTTAGAGTTAATCATGAAACAGATGAGTCAACCGGGACATGTGTTGACACAAATAAATGTGTGTATGCAACTTAATTGGAACTCGATAGTCTTATTAGTATAATTAATCTAAAACATGACATTTCTAGCAATATCTTGGGCAAATTAAACATTTACATAGCAGAGGTCAAGGTACAGGACCTGTGAGATAGGCATACGGGCGACAAAGTAGAATATCCGCTATTGGTTCCTGGGTCAATTATTATCGAACAACAAGCAAACATTTGAATTGCATAACGCAATGGGATATTCCTACGTTGAGCAATTTTATTGATATTAACTAAATTACAGTTGCATCGTGGACTATTCGTGCAGTATTTTTTAAATGGCATAAACTAAAATAACACAGATCATGAATAAATCCTCAGCACCTGTGCGTTCTTCGCGATATTGACTAAGCCCCGTTGATGATGAGGTTCGTCATAAATTCTTTTTGTTCCTTTCTCAAACATACATTTTCCACCGGAAAGATAAAATTTAAGGCAAATCTTAACATACTTACAAATTCAAGGCTTTTCAATCTGCATTTATCTATCATTGTACTACCTGATATGTGAACCTACATATTAGGAGACGGATGCATAGCAGTGTATTGATAGATGGTTTGATAAAGTAATGTTTCATTTAGTATGTAACAATCCTTTACCTAATTTCATCAACTCAGGGTGTCAAAATGTTTCAAATATTGTAAACCAAGTAGCAAAATATTGTATACAGTTTCAGTTTGTAGTGTGTGATATAATGTCGGGTCTGCATCACGTAACCCAGCCTCGATCCTGTTCAGATTTGAGCAATTACCCAATTTGTTTAAATCGAAGGGGCCCCCAATTGTTTTTATGGCAATGTTTGTCTCGGCACTTGGATGTTGAGTCGATTGTGAGTACAAAATAAGAGATTTAGCTTTGAAATCAGGAAAACTATTAGATATATTTAAAACAGAATGGACTGGAAAAAAAATAAATCCATTGTTAATAATTTTAAGCTACTTGTAGAAAACCACCCAATGGTACGTTCTGTTTCTTTTGTGTGCATAAATAATGCATAGTAGTTTATTTAGAACAATTCCACAGGATAAAACAGTTATATTGTTAAAATGAATTGGTGAATACAATAAATATAAT
>DWTO01000765.1:0-18946 GCA_018244755.1 Jemadia pseudognetus | reverse complement strand
ACCTCCTGATCGGCAGTCGCACCTGCAACCAACACGACCAACGAGGCAGTCACTTTACTGTAAAAATTTCTAAAATTTGAAACACTCATCATCATTATGTCTCAGTCTATTACTGGACATAGGCCTCCATCGTACAGGTTGCCTCAGTAAACAGTGTACAAGACTCTGGCTAGGAAGGATGATAATCTGTGAAAGGCTGTCAGAAGCTGAAATGGGTAATCCCAGGATAAGATTTAAAGGTGCTCATTATGATCGGCTTATGTCCAAATAATATTTGATTATGTCTGAGAAGATTTAAGATGATATTTGAACTCAAGATATGAAAGATTTTTGGCAACAAATACATTGAAAACATACCATTGAAAACTAGAACTGTCCACATGCTCTTATGTATGAATTCTTCCCATCATATCACTTTATGTTTTTGGAATCAACGGGAATTGCTAAAGAAATCACCAACAAAATCAACATAATTATTTAAATATTGATAAAGATACAGAAAATCTACGTATACCGTGTATTAAGCTATCATAATCTACTTGTTCTTAAGATTTTGACCTTTTGGCTTGAGCCAGTTCTTCATTATGTTCTCTTTCTCTTGCTCCGCTGCTCGTAACATGTCTTGATGTCTCTGTTTAGCAAAGTCCAGCTCGGAACACAGTTCCACTATTCTCTTAGCATTATCTTGCTGCTGTACCATTCTTTTCTTTTGTTTTTGCTGTAATTATAACAAAAGAAAGATCTAAAAACATTTCATTGCAAAATATTTTGTGAGTGTACTGTACATAATAAAGTATGAAATCATAATAAAATTGCTGACACTCATTATCTGACCTATTAATAATAAAATACAGGTTATTTACTGTTTATAGTGGTTTAAAATTCAGCCTCTCACTTCAAGTGTCCTTGGTTCAAATAGTGGTGTTCACCTTTTTACAAAAATATGTGTTTAAGATTGAGTATCACTTCCTGCAATGGGGTAGGAAAATATTTAAAGGATACCAGTACACCTTACAATTATTTTATAAAATGTTCTCTAAGGTGTGTTAAGTTTGCCAATATCTGAAACCCCCTGAAATTCTAGGAGGAGACCAGTGTACAACAGTAGATCACAAGTAAAGATGGAACAAAATAGATTCTTTAAAAGTGAATACTGGAACCAAAAGTTATTGGACGACTTGTACTTGTATGTGTATAAATCTAAACAAAGAACAACCTACTTTGATTCCATCCTCTTTTCATTAATAAAACATGCTAATTCACTGTACAATCAGAAAATATGTTATGATATAGACACAGTGAGTGAAAGTTTGAATATGTGAAATATTCTGTAACTCCTGACACGACCATTCACTGTAAGTGGATAAAACAGGTCAATGACTGCCTCGTTGGTCTTGTTAGTTGCAAGGGTGACTGATGATTGGGAGGTCCTGGGTTCCTGGATAGGATTCTGTTAGATTTTCTAGGTAGAATTTCTAGTTAAAATTTCCTGTGGTAGCATGGAATCTTGATTTGTGCCCGGTATATTTCAATAGTCACTAATAGGCAATAGTCAATAATCACCTGCCTATTCCATGGTGGGACAGAAAAGTAACTGGTGAAACATGTGAGTACTACAACTCCTCTGCCAACTTCTTAGCGGATTACAGGTGTGATATTACGATACGTAAATATGTAACAATTATTAATAATCAAGTCGACTGGTGCCGCCTACTTAAAAAAGATTACGTACTAAAAGTGGAGTCGGTCTGCCATCTAGGAAAGTGTAGTCGGGCCCGTCGGTGAGTATCCCTTCTGCGTTTTTGTTTACAGGGAGACCACGATCTTCCCGCCATTTCTGAATACTCAAAACTGATGTACTGCTCAAAGACCGAGACACAACTGAAATTATTGAACAGTAATATTACTATTTTTTCAATATTACGAAATCCTATATCTCATAAAACATAGTCTTGCTTACATTGCAGTTTTAAGCCGTTTAAACCTAACAATGCTATATTCATTTTGGAGGATTACCCTTCACGGCTTTGTCTGTGTATTTCAATGTATTAATTTTTGATCGACTTAGTTGTAGGTTATGTTGTCTTCAAATATTAATGACATGACAGTTAGAATGACAGCATTAGCATGAACTGAACTGTCATCATTTCTTTATTTCGTAATATAGTTTAACGTTATTAATTTATACGTCCAAGCATAGTTCTGATTCTTTAACTACCCCGTATAGTTAATTACTGTCATCTAAAATATATGAATTATTTTGTATGAAACCTGGACACCCCAGAACAAAAGATTTTTACTAATATCAATAGATCAACCGATGTTTACTAATATTAGTTAAAGTTGATATTGAGTAACTACAATGGCTGATACAAATACATAAATCTTGGTTTAGTACAAGTTAAAAATGAGATTTCTAGCGATTGATTTGCTTAACTATTGCTATTATCTTTGATTGGGACTTCCGGCATATGTTTTTAATAAGCCATGACATCATCAATACTCCATCCATAGACTTCGAATACAACTTTATTCTAACACTTAAATTTTCTGTATTTTGATTGGTTCACACCTCTGCAACGTATTAAACAGCCAATAGTATATCTTCACTTCTTACCTGTTTTTGCGCATAATCATAGACAATGCGTTACTGAAGAATCTTGTTTTGCCGCACGTCAAATTCAATAAGCGTAATTCTTACCAAGTCGTCATTCATACGAGTCGTTTATTTGTAAAGCGGCTAGTGAAGTGCGTGAATTGTTAATATTGTTATTAAAACGACGTGAACAGTGTTTTATTTTGATCGAAAGACTTTTTACCCAGCATAAGACTAAGAAGGTACGTTCATGATCACTATTATACCTAACTAATATGATTCGTAGTACGGATCGATTACTTCTTGCGCCATACAGCGATCTGGTACTTTCTAAAGCATTCTCTAACATATTTTCATATAACTATACTATATTTTACGCGTCGATATTGCATAGTTACTATCACTACAAGTGTGAGATCCAATTACAATTGTGAGACTGCATTCTGCTATGTGAGCATCCGCAACAATGTATAAACAAAACGTACTCTTATTGCATCATGTGGTGGTAACTCATCTTGTTAGGTCAATATTCATTACGTGTTCTTCATCTTGTGAAAGATTTTTTAACAGTAATGAATGTTCTGTAATATTACCTATATTCATGGACATATTATCGTTCACGGAATATCGATCAAAATAAAATGGTCTTACGTTGTCCGCGCCCCACGCTAAAATAACTGATTCGAATTTGATATTTTTTTAGTTATTCTTAGACAATTGGTTCTTATTTTTAAAAATATAGAGTGCATTGTATGTAATGTCGTAAGAAACTGCAATTTTTAGCTATTTTCTTAAGATTGGCAAAGTATATTTTACCCTTCAATATTTTTTATTTTATTCCCTGTACATGTAATACCTATATCGTTAATATCATAAACAATATCGACAAAATGCGGGTATGACTTGAAGTAACAAGTTTGTAGAAAAAACAAACTGAAATATTGATCATACACATACTAAATATCTTCAATCCAATGTTTATCCAAATATAAGATGAACAGTCTGGCTGATAAAAATCAGCCCATTCTGACACCCATATTGACATCAAACCAATGTGACATGTTGCCATTGACCGACAGTCATTCCTTTTTCATTCATATAAGTGGACCACATAGCACGTAGCAGGCCACCACTTATCCCATATTCCAGTAATATGTTCCATAGTTCCTTTTATATAACCCTGTCAAACGCCTTCTCCAAATCCACAAAACAACAGAAAACCTTCTGGCCTACTGCCAAACAATGCTATGATGCTGCGAAGGGAAGAAACTTGATCCATACATGCTCATCCAGTTCTGAAACCTCCTTGTTCTTCCCACAGCATTTCCATTCCACAAATATTGATCCATTTCTCACAATCATGTCTAGACTTTTCAATTGAAATAAAATCCTGTAGGCCGATGACTGCAGTAATAAACCCATTATTGCTATGTATATGTAGGAACATTGCATTCAATAATTTATGTCTGTGCCCTTGTTCCAGTTGGTCTTCAGAGAGCCGTGTAAGTGCTGTAAGATCTATTCATAACGGCCAAAGTCAAGCTAAACTCGTCTGAGCAAACAAATTACAACACAATGTGTATGTATAATCTTTACATATATTTTTCTACATTAATATTTTTTCTTTGCCGCAGTGTATAAATTTGGAGAATGTGGCAGAGTCAAGGTGTACATCCCGGAGGTCTCTATATTTTTTATATAGATATATGTTGTATATAATATGTATTTTGATGTTGTCACAGTTTGCCTGTGTTGTGCCACAATCGGTTCCATATATCTCATAATTGTTTACAAACTTAGGGATTTACCCTGTTGTGGTGATGATAGATTACTGAAAGATATTAATAGTAAGGCTTTTTATCTCCATATTAGTTTCCAATTGCAGTATGTACTATTGAATTGTAAGTTTTGTGAATTATTAACTGATGTGTACTGCAATTGTTGAATTATAAAAGAGATTGATTAAAGAAAGAAGAAAGAAAGAAAATCTTTATTCCGTCCATATTCCATAACATACATATTAAAAAATATATATATTAGCATTAACAAAACAATAATACAAAAAAAAAACAAAAAGGATGGAACGGGGGTGCACTCAGCCTTTCCCGGTGGAAACCCACTGGCACTGATTTTCAGTGCAACCCCAGATTTCGTCGAGTAGTTCGGACAGGGATAGTTTTTAAGTTACACCTATTTTACATTTTTTTTTATTCCGTGAGCTAAACCAGACAGAGTAGCGACCTCTCGTGAGTGATATATAATATAGTACTAAAGAGATATATAATATAGTACTAATAAAGGAAATCAAACGTTTTAATTCCAATCATAAAACTGAAACAATAATACTTTACACAAAACAATATGTAACTTTCAGCCCTTTGATTATCATAACTGTGATTTGTTTACGTGCCGTACTGAATAGTCCTGTGTATTTGGGGAGCGCGGTAACTCGGCGTCGCTAAATTCATTTTCAACGCGAGATAAGCAAATGACAATCCCGTTATCACCACAGTGGATCACAGACCGGGTCGTTTTTAACCGAATATGAACAAAACGTTATATTACGCGCCCCTAACGCCGGTCGACCCAAGATATTGGGCTCGGGTTAAACGAATTGCGATATTAAAGAGAGAATATCGTTATCAGAGTGAATCTCCACCGGCTTGGAACTCTGGGGTGTGTATTCGATATATTCTAAATTAATATTCAACGCGAAAGGGTATATTTGTAGCGAGATAAACATCTTCGTTCTCGTTTGCTTGGCGCGCTGTAAAATTAAGGTTCGGGTTTGAGTCGATTTGTAATTTGCGTCAACAGTGAGCGAAGCGAAGGTGGACGTTTTCGTTATTAATTCAGTACAATTATCGCACTAGTTATATATAAATTGCAATTAATGTATCGTAACATAAATCCAGTCGATTTTTGTTGCTGTTTAACATACTCGTAACATCATACCTGTATTTAGGCAGAAGAATGTAACATTCGTACGATTCACCAGTCATGTCATATATAGCTACGTCTTATCATGAAATAGGGGGCGAACCTATTGCTAAGTGTACCTTTTCATCGTAGCGAGATTACAAATTCATATAATTATTAAAATTACAACTACTAAACAAAAGTGGTATATTCCGTTGATACTTATAACTGTTTGCATCGCGTCCGAATCTGATATCTGGAGTTTAGGAGCTTAAGATTCTACAAAAATACAACATGGCGTCACTAATGCCGTGTGTAACGTACACTGTACATATCTGTACACAACATAGTTACGTAAATTACCACAATAATAGACAGTGACATGGGAAAGTCAACCACAGACCACTTAATTATCGCGCCGAATGGATTAATCCTATGTGATTACGCACCTAGTACATACGAATACCTATCTAGTATTTAGTATCTAGTATACGTTGCATTAACAGGACATAAACATATAAATATAGAAAACTATTTTAAAGAAATCTGCAGGAGAAACAAAATACAACAAGAAACGTTTTGCAAGATCGTAGGTATGTAGCGTTTTAAAACGTTATTAAATTCAGTCGTATACTTTCAGTAGGTATCACATCAGTGGGCTTAGACAAAATACATTTCCGTACTCTTAGTGTACGTATATAACTGTGAAGAAAAGCATTGTGGGAAAACCTTAAAGTTCATTATAAAAAATGTATTCTAAGGCGTGTGAAGTCTACCAACTCGCACTTGGCCACCGTGGCAGACCTATGGCTTTAACTCCCTCATTTTGAGAGTAGACTCATGTCCAATAGTGAAACGTGTGAGAGTGGGGTAAAAAAGTTCTTACTACACAAATACTTTATTTTATCAATCTCAAATTTGTTCCTAAGCTTTTACCATTTGACTCGTACATGTAGACACTAAGCGCTGAAATTATATTTCGCTGAACGACGCATTTCCTTTGTTATTGAATAAACAAACCATACATCTCATATTACATTGTGTAAAGTATTATAGTTTCCATCAGATGGAATGATTAAACGCAAACAAACCGGCGTCCACCGATCGAGATAGTTTTGTTTATTTCTGACTATAACTGCTGTTTGGGTTTAATGTTCAATTTATTTCATTGTAGGTATCAGAAATATTTTATTACATTATAACTACTGATATATACTTAAGCTCGTTTCTTATTAATAACATCAAACAAATTACAAGCACACGTCGAAACGATTAGTAAATGAATTTTTAAAAATTTCATTTTATCACATACATATGTTACAGACATTAGATTGTCATTATGATTATGACATAACCGATCGACCGACCTACTGACCGACCGACCGACCGACCGACCAATCGACCGACCAATCGACCGACCGATCGACCGACCGATCGACCGACCGATCGACAGACCGGCCGACCGACGTTAAGCGATCACCAACACGATGGCCTTACAATTTAGTTAACTTTTTTTATTTACCATTGATGTAAGAAATAATGGTACCTACTGTCAAGATCTTTGTTATTCCTGAAATTTACGATGAAAAATATTCACACAAATTGATTGAAAACCCGTTTCGCTTACTGCCATCTTATTCAACATAACGAGATCCACGAGCTATTAAAGTTCTTATAATATTGAAGTCAGTTCTAAAGAACTTAAAATAAGCCATGTCACGATCTGTATTCTTCTATAAGCCATTCACTGCGCCAATGGTTTTACAGGTTAATGAAAGGACTAAAATCGTTCACTGCTGGCTTAACTCTGGATCAATTAATTTTTATTTTTCATGTACAAAATATTCAATCTTACTATTCAAAGTTGTCGCTTGGTGTTAAAACATATTTGATACTACTACTACTACTAATACAAAAATGAGTATTTAATGCCCTTCATTTTTTAAAACAAAAAATATATTTAGTCTGAATGTATGTTGACTTAAATGATTAATGCTAAATGATTTTTGTACACTTTTCCAGTCACTAGTCCATCTATAAACATAATTAAAACGATTCGAAATGTCTTATGTCATGAATGTTTATTACATTTTCTTGGCTATAAAACAGTCTTGAAAAATTATTGACCACAGTACCAAATACGAGTACATTAACAGCACACTCTATTGGTTCTAAATCAATCCAACACTAAGTATACTAGGAATCTGCTACCTAATATAGCAACGCATCAATAGCATCCACAATAAAACAGACTCCTTGTTAAGACTAGATTTTTCGAAAAGAAACTGACAATATTCCTACAGATTGTGAAAGTCAGTTGAGATAAGGGACTCAAATCAAATAAACCGGATTAGGCCATCGCTTTATGCGCAGTGGAAGTGGCGGGTCATCTCGGAAGAGGCAATTCTCGCGGTCGTAGATTGAATGCAAAATTGGATGAGATCCCACTGTTTTTACTGGATGGTTCCCGAAGATCGTTACCAACTTATCCCGTTTTATTTTGTCGAGAGCACACACTCTTTGATCGGTTTGATTGAATGTGACAATAGAAATTGTTACCGACATTTCGATTGCTTTCATCCCTTTTGCGCGCTGAAGAAAGAAAATTATTTGTCCGTTCTATCGTGGCGTTCTATTTTCATTGGTCATTATTAATGGTATTATTTGTGTATTATAAGCAATGTCGTAACTATAGTATATATGATCATATCCTACACGATCACCTGGACCTAAACTAAACAGTCCAAAACTATAGTAACCAGACAGCAGATAATTATTCTTATATAGATAAATATTATACTCGTACATAGTAAAAGAATTACTTGCCCTGGTAAAGAATCTAACCCCAAAGCTCCGGCTCAGCAATCAATCTTACTAAATTCAAAAGAAATAAATATTTACAAATAATTTAAAATAGTTGTAGTGAGCGGAGTTAAAGTAAATTTTGTACTATGTGATGTTTGATGAATTAACGACTAGCTATGCAATTGATGATTGATGAAAAGCAGATGCATAGAGCGAGTGTAATAGACATTCAAATTTGGACTTAGTCCAATCTGATTAAATTAATCATTTTTGAATTGTAAGTCATCTATTAGAATGATGCAAATTCTCCCAAAACACTATCAATACCGAACACAAATTATGCATTTCGCTGAATAATTGGTCGAATGACCAAACCGAAATTAACCGGTCCCCAGGGTACGAGGATATAATATAAATTTAGATAACAGACATTATTTTACAGATTCTGAACGAGAGTTTGCATTATAACATTCAAATGAAATTTCTATATTAACATTTGTATATACGTAATACCAATTTCCAGCTTTCCTTGTCATAGTAGGCCAGTAGGAAATGCAATTTTACACAGTAGTGACGTCATTTGAATAGCACAAATATCCTATGTATAGTACGGCAGCTAGTATATATACGTACCTACTTCTAATCGAAGAATTTCTATGACTTATATTTCTAATTATGTATTATAATTCTATTATTCAATCGGGATAAGCAAATAGCATCAAGTACGAACTGTCTCTATCTTACAGACCTGTCTTGTATTTTCTATATTCATGAGAGCTTTTATACAAGCATACTGATATCAAAGACTAGTCGTACATATTACGAACGCAGCTGGTTCGTAAAGGATCTGACATGATGACATAATAATTATCCAGTAGCTTCGGAATAGGAATTGGCTACAAGCATTTCTCAATGTCGGACATATTTCTGGAATCGCGGATTGCTTCTCCCAAAGCTTACAACCTTATAACCTACTGGGAGATGCCACTAAAAAATAAATAAAAAAAAACATTGAAGCAATAGTAAAATTAAAACATCTTTTAGATTAAAATACCGTTAGTAGGCAATGGTGCTGACAAGCGGGCTTTACCGTATAACTTGTCTTAGGCAGCGTCAAAGTTTTCCCTTGGTGGTCCGTATCCGAGCAGTCAGACTCAGAGTTGCGATACCTACTTGAAAGGAACACCCTCGCTTCAAGTGTACACTACAAATTATTGAAACACACTGTGTTTAACTTCCTTTATTGTATCGAGAAACTGTTATAACTTAAACAAACGATTTACCTGAACGAATTGCTTATTAGATTTTTCCAAAAGGGATTGTTCTGGTAGAATATTATGCAAAAATTGTAACATTCCTAGTAAGATAATATCCCAGAATGAAGCTGTCAACTCCAAGTATCGTAAGATTTATCTCAATATTCATAGTTTTCGCGTTCTTCGTATTTAATTTTTCCGCAGCAAAATGATTAAATTTCACAGAATGTAGAGCTTACAAAAGACCAAATGTAGAGACGAGCGTCGTTCGTAGCTACTCTATTTCCGCATCTACTCTACCGAACGACTCGATATCGCTGACCTTTCTCGTTTTCCTTCTTTGTTAACACGAAATAAAATTACACTTCCGTTGTTGGTATTTCATCTCAGTTACGTTTTATGTCGTTATTTGTTTTTCAGCAAATGAATTAGACATGACCTGTTTGAACTAACGCCCAACGAATGTGAGGAAATTTGCACGATTATTGCCACTCGTGTAGGATCACAACAATGATGAATAGAAATATATGGCATTTTAAAACCTATTCTTCGACCTATATGCAAACAAATATATTTATTTTTGTTATTGAAAACTACGTAAAAACATTAAGTGGACTGTAGACACATAATAATCTAAGGGTAAACTATTTGAATTGAAAAAACAAACAAACAAGTTCAGTGCCAATGTAATTTTAAAAGGTTAAGAAAATATTATCCGTATAATTTATGGAACCTCGAGCACGTTATAATAATTGATATTCACTACTAGCGGCAACTTCGTTCGCGTGGGATACATTTAACATTTATACAAAACATTTTCCATTGTTTTGCTAGTGTACAACTTTAAATTTGCATATCTTCCGTATGGGTGAGCCGATGGATTGAAATTAAAACAAAAGTTACCACAAACAAATTCTTGAATGTCATGCTACAATGGGGTCAGCCTTTTCCTCGTGATATGATACCAAATGTAAAAAAAACAAACGATTTCAATACGTACATTAATATTGGCAACTTGTCAGCGAGTAATAACAACCTCGTGAAACTCTTGTCCAGTAGTTAAGCAATTATGCAATTATTAAATAATTAAGCTTATGAGCATTATAGTGTTGGCTCCTATAATATATTCCACCGTTGACCACTACTACCAGATGTTCCGTCTGTCTGTTTGTTAGATGAATCTATATAAAAAAACTAGCAAACTTTCACCTAACATGCATTAGCACTGTTACAGGCTTGAACTTTAACCCTCGCGTGTCACGATGCTGTATTATAAGCTCACATGTTTACTGCAGTGACGTACGGTTAACAAAAGTGCAAAGTACAAAGGAGCGCGCGTTTCGAGCCACTCAATTGCTACACATCTCCACCCTGCCAGTTGGCTGCTTCGTGATCTGGTCTGACCGAGGACGGCTAAACTACTTTAAATAATAATAACTTAATGGTTACAATAATTTATATGCCAGCCTTCTTGGTCGGGTGGTCGCAAGTAACGACTGTCGATTGAGGTCTAGGGTTCGAATCCCGGATCGGGAAATTTTGTTTTGTGTATATGAAATTCCCAGCAAGATTTGTGACTAATATACCTATTTGTATGGCATTAGGCTCACCCAAACGTAAAGCAGCATGGTATTCCAAACTTTCCCTTGTTTTAAAGAGAGGCATTTTTACCAAATTAATACCTACAAGAGTACCATATAACCCTTTATTATATATTCCAATCCTAAATTAATATTAAGATATTCGTGTGCGGTTGAATGGGTCAGTGATCTTTGTTCGCAAATTGTATTCTATATTTTGCCACACACAATAGTTTGATTGTCCTCTTTTGGAGAATTCGACAAATGTTGACTTAACATGGACCTATTATGAACGCTCCGGGTCTCCCCCAGTTCCGGGAGGGCGTCGTGTCAAGCAGTGAGCCATAAAAAGGATTACAGCCTAATAACATAGGCCTTGAAGCATTATAAATTTTCTGTTGGAAAAATTATAATTATTTTTAGCACAATCATAACCCACTAAGTCAACTGCACCTATTAGCACGTATTCGTTCTTCGTATTCCTGTGGTGCAAGCTGAAGGATTCGTATACCATCACTAATCAGAAATAGATCATAGAGTTTACGGGGATAAGTTAATCCAGACATGAATCTTTTTCGATAAATAAATTTATCATCATTATCAGCGTCTCCGTAAATAGTTGGATGAAGTCTTTGTATTTCTAATATTTTCCATCGTTCTCCAGAATAAAGAGTCATAAAACCCAGCTCTCATGTTAGCCCATTCTTGTGTAGCAGTCTTCGCGCCTTTAGAAAACGTTGTGAAAAATATAAATGTATAAATTTCAGTAAGTGTTATTTAATCACAAATGTAATATTCATAAAAGTAATTTATTTACTTCCACTATAATATACGGCAAATAAGTTATACAATAAGCCGTAAAATAAAAAAGTAATGGCCGTAAAATAAGTGAATGTGTACATCCATTATTAATCATTGTTCAGAGAGGAAAGTTGAAAAACCACATTTCGCAGACGAAGAATGAATGTAACCTCCAACAGACAAGACAGGTGTCGTTTCACACCTGCTTTAGTCTCTCTTAGCTCTTTTCCTTCTCAATTGATGGATTAAATGTCCGCTTCCATAAACCTATCATTCCTTTGAGTAATGGTACTGTTACTTTTCTTCAGATTTGACTTTTTTCTTCCAATGAAATCAGTTCGATTGTTTGTTACAATTAATATTAAAATGTTTAAAACATATTTGTTTCATTCCAAAAGCAGGCCAGGCTTTTGAAATATTCGTAAACAATAACACTACAAAATTCTAAATAACTGTCTGTAACCACGGCAAATTGATCTGAGAGTTTGACAAACGGTTTATTAATAAAAAAAATTCAACATTAAAATTAACATTTGTATTGTTATGTGCTCAAATTACAAACACCTTCTGAAAAAAAGATTATTCATTTATTATGAGTATATCAACATATGTATTTATTTATTTTCTATTCAATTAATTAATCGTAAAATTCATACGCTTCAATTGAAACTCCTAAGTATTGTTAGTAGATGAGACATCTAAATACTTTTAGCGTAACAAGCAAAATCGAAATCAAAACACAAAACGTCGGATTGTATACAGCAGTATCGTTTCAATAATAAAGGGAGGGCTTCAAATGCCCTTTTGTGCGTGCGCTCTCATACCATATTTAACCGCAGTATTGTCTTCCAGTTCTTTTTTTAAATTTGTGTTGATGTTGGCTGTATTGTAATTTGTGTTCGGTGAAGTTATATTTGAAATTGTGCACTCGCAATATTTTTCCCCTCTGTAGCTCTCGGCCAGTATTTGCTCAGTTTATTTTCCTCTGAGCATGAGAGCTCTCGAGTTGAACACACAGTCTGTATTCAAGCGAACCGCTTCGCTGCGCAGCCTCCGCACGCCAAAGCTAATATAAAATTGTATGTGACGGTTCGTACTTCCTTACTTTTTCAGCCGTAAAATTTTACATATGTTTTATAAATACGCCTACATAAGCGATTACTCATGGAAGCGGCATTTTTACCCTTTTGAAACGTATCGCAGTCGAGGATCCAAGTGACTTTTGTGTCTTAAAATTTTTTCTTCAACGTAGGTAGGTCCTTTAAACATTTGGCAGGTAAAGCACGGAGGGGCCAATTTAAGAAATTCTTTTCATAAAAACGTCGTGACACATGGCTGCAATAAGTTTGGCTAGAAGAGCCCGGAAAGAGCTGGATCCGTATAATTAGACTGCGAGAAGATTTATGTAAAGACATTTTTGGAATTTTCATTTTTTATTAGCGACACGTGTTCTCCAGCACCCACCCATATTAAATTTCTGCGGATAAAAAGAAAATATTTTTTAGCAACAATACGAGATCAAGAGATTTCTACAAGGCGAATTTACCATTTAACATTACCGATATAAATTTTGAGAAAAATAATATTAAAATAATGTTTATAATGCTATGTAATTCTGGGGTAGTTTCACATATCTAGCACATATATCATAGTATATCGTTACATTATTGCGGTTATCTTTTCTAAACTTATCTTTGTGTCGAAAATAAATTGCGTAATTATCGCCTTACGTAATTACCGCCTCATAGTAGAGTCTAAATTAACATTTATGACGAATAATCTGATAGTATGTAATAAATAAATTTAAGTTACGTACATTATATCAACATGAAGAAACGTTTAAATCACATAAAATTATTTACAAAATTTTATTAAGAAATATAAGCCCCTTGAGATAAATACGATAAAAATATAATATTTATTACATTACATCTATTAAGGATTTATTTTTTACTTAATAAAGTAAATGTCGTTTGAAATCCAAATTTAGTTTCTATTCTATATTGTGTTGTATTACACTGTCTGATAACGTAACATCACGCCTATAATCCCGAAAACGGCAGACAAAGGAGTGTAGTACACTCCCACGTTTCGCCAGTTAGATTAACGTTCCACTATTGAACAGGTGTTGAGTCTGTTCTCAGCCACTGGACACATATCCACACTAGAAAATCTAAGTTAGAAAAATCCAATGGTGCTCCACTGGGATTTGAACTCGGGACCTCTTGATCAGCAGTCGCGTTTGCTATCAACATGACTAATGGGGCAGTAAAATAATATAATTATATCACATTTTTGAAATAATGTTATTTCTTATAGCATTTTATACCAATCAATGTCCACTTTGGAATCTCATTTATTATGTGACGTCAGATTGATGGTACTTAATACCTTGTCAATAGATTTTGGGTCTAGTTGAATAAAGTGCATATTTATTCATTTATTAATACTATGCTGAATTCACCAAGAATGTATAACTTATCATATAATCAGAATTAATTTAAAAAAAGTTTCAAAAACTAATGTTTTTATTTGTAATTGGCTATTATAATTATATAATCCCCACCCTCCAGTGTGTACCGTGCATGCAGACGATGACTTAATTTGTCCAATTTCAGGATTACTATCAAATTGAAATTCCAATTCATTTCCTTTCCCTTGGATTTATCAGATGGGAACGTAATTTTTCACCCAATTATTTTTTCGATTCGAGTCAACGATATTTTCTTTCAGTTCACAAACAGTGAAATTCTAAACTTAATTTGTGAGTGGTTGCCAAGTCTATCGCTCTTTCAATTACTTGTTGACGGAGACAAAGACGACGATAGCATCGTCTAGTTAAGAGCCTTTGAGTATCCTAGAGCAAAGATGTTCATTTGATATTCCTAGAATTAATTTGAATATGTTGATATGGTATATCTTACACAATGTTGTATTGGTAATTTGAAAAGGAAAATTATTTAGTCTAAAATAAATTGCTAATGTTATAAACGAAAATTAAGAGAACAAGTAACATCACGCCTTAAATCCTCTAAGAGGTAGGCAGAGGAGTACACTTCCACGTTTCACCAGTTACGTTTACTCCATATAATATATTATGAAATATATTATATGGAGAACCTATAATAATAATAATACACTATTAGTACGGTTTCTTCACTCTTACAACATCGAGTAATGAACGGTATTTAATATCAATTAGTAACTACTTTATTCCTCTCGTTAGATTAGACCAACAGTGTTCAAATTCCCAACATTTTTCCTTCTTCGCTCCCATTTGTGGTTTTTACTCTCACGGCTACATTCCTATAGTGCCACTAGCGTTAATGAAAATTTCAAAATATTTTTCTTCCTTTATATTCTTTGTTAACATCTCTTTTACGGAATAATTAATTGCCTGGAATTTTTAATTGCCTTCTAAGGTAAGGAATATTTTACTGGCAATCGATATAATAAAAAAAAGGTAGAATATTGGGACTTACCTATATACTTGTGGTGTTGTGTTACTTAACTTGGTACGAACCTAAATAAATTAATCGTAGTTTAATACAGCCAAACCAAATCTGAATACATACCTACTTCCATGTTAATTGTGATCATTAATTTTTTTAATAATAATATCCAGGGACATCTCCCGACATGGCCGTCTGATCCCAAAGTAAGCATCAAGAGAGCTTGTGTTATGTTAACCAGACGGCTCAGTCGTTTGCAGTCCCACTGTTGACCATGGCACTCAACGTTACGTGGCAGGAACCGTATCACAAACCTGAAACTAAAATAAAAGGAAAATATCCAATCCTATTTACTACTATCACTTACATTTAATTACACTGATTGATTTAGTTTTGGTATATCCATTGATCATAGCATACTTCATTATTATTACTTTAGTTCTTGTTATGAGAGAAATTCATACCAATAGATTTATTCACTTATCCGTAAAGTAAAGACAAAAGAATATGAAGGAATTCGGAGCTCAAAAAAGCAATAGCTCCGCAGATGAGTTCGGCTCAAGCGAAGCGTTATCAAGCCCGGTTAATCCTGTCTTCTGTATTATTGAATAAATTTTTCCATCTGACTTACTTTTGCCATTTTATATGGATTTAATGTGTTGGAAAAATCTTGCGCGACACTAAGTTTTCAAAGTGAACGTACTTACGTTCGATTATTTCATTTGATTATAACATCAATGGGGGACGCGTTACTTAACACGTAGGTAAGCTGCCAGTTTTCTATTTAAAATGTACTTATCGTACGTATTAATATGTACTTATCAGGTAACAAATTAATTTTAGAAGAGTACTTAAAATTTATTTTAATTATGATCAAGACACCTGGAAACGTCGTTTTTGTATGACTCAGTTATTTGAAAAGTTTAAGTACATAATAATGAGATATAATGTAAATATTAACTGTACCGTCCTTGATAGAATATCAACACTACATCATAACAAACTTATCTTCGGAATGCGTTTCGTTAACACCTGCAATAAATTCTGGATTGCACAGAAGCAGGTTTTAATGTAGGACCAGAGGTCCGGGATCCAGGCTTGTTAGTTCGTTATTAATGTTACCTATTCTCTGATAAATATTTTAATAGGAATTTAGAATTGTAATGAAGTTAGCTAAAGTTATTTAAGTATTCAAGCGTAGCGTAAGTATCTACCGCAGTGCTATCCGCAGGGTACATCCGTGCGCTGTATTCTCAATTTGTATGTATAGGTACCTACTGTGCACAGTACTCGTGTTATCAACCGCATCATATCCTGTCCGGTGCTACCAGATTCCGAGTCTGTGTATATAATTACAAATGCCAATACGCATTCGTAATGTTATTTTATAAATTCAAAATTTAATAACCTAGTTTTTGCCAACGACTTATGTATATTTTATTTATTCCATTACAATATACGGGCTGCTTGTACTTAAAAGATGTTTTCGTTTATGTTATTATTTAACATCGAAGTGATATGTTTAATTTACTTAATACATGTGGGCATTTAAGGTAAATAAATTAAGTTGTTCATTATATCATTATATCATAAGGCAAATAAATGAGCGGGGCGATCTACCAAAAATTGTACAATAAATCTCAGTAAATTAATCTTTGTAGTTAGTGTAGTTACCTATTCAGATCGACAGCTGTTATTTACCTGAAAGTATCTACCGCCCGCTTTAAAGTATCTTTTTCTCTACTCTAAATATCCATTGCTTACCTCACTATACCAGTGTTTTGTATTTCAAATTTAATGCAAACACAGTTACATGCTACCTGCCAACAAGCGTATTCTGTTTTATGTAATCCAGCAATCGAAAATCTAGTTCAGAATTCTAACAGGAGAAACAGGAAGCTAGCTATTGACAATGTTTTGTAAAACTCGAACGGCCATCTTGATTTATAATTTTAATTTTGTATGAAAATTCATTGAGTATTGTTTAGATATATAAAAGCAAAACTAGTTTCTAAAGGTATCAAATATTAAAGTGTGCACATGAACATATTTGCGTTAGCTACGTTATTGAACATTATATCTTATCGAAATAAATTACAGGTGCTAAGCATTGTACAGAATACGATACCAAAACTATATACATACATACATTTCTTGTACGCACAACACGACCATCCATAATCAAATCAATACTGCATCGTTCATTGAGGATTTTCTATTATACACTGCTACAACGGTTATTAAAATACCGCAATGTACTAGAAAAACATGAGTATTTACTGAATATAACAAAAATATTTTTGGTGTGAATGCCGAGTAAAATGATTGATTCGGTGTAGAAATATCATACAGGTGATTTTTCTGTAACCTATAAACTTTATTTGTGTCTAAACAGATATACGTACTTACAATGTTGTGATTCAAAGAGTTTTGAGCTTAAATAATTACTAATATGAGGTGGTTTATGGGCTCATTCCCTGCTTGTATAATTACGAAAACAGAATGAATGAAACGCTTTTAGTTAAATGCTTTGTGTTTATATTAATCGTTGAATATGAAGAGGATATAGGCGGGTTAGTTTCAAGGTCTATTGTTCGCTAATGCATTGCGAGCTCTGTTTTCTTGACTTAAGATCATTAAACACTGTAAGGCCAACGGCGGTACCTTGCCTCTTCGTGTTGCTTCCAACGTGTTTAAACTGTTTGTTGTTAGAACGGACATTGACGGGTTAATTCTGAAAATGTATCCTTGTCTATATATATTTTAAATGTGTTTTATATGTGTATAAAAATATGTATTCAGGTCAGGAAGGCGTGAGGCAACGGTGTTCGGTACAAAAATATCAACGTACATAGAAATTGATAAGAAACTTCGCTTTAACACAAAAATGACATTAAATTATTCTGACATCGAGCACCCCCATGTTCGAAATTTGAATGACAATAGTTTTGTAAATAACTTGATCTTGCACATATATTTTTGATTCATGTCACTTCCATTTATTAATTAAAACATAACATTTAATTGTACATAAAGCTTACTTTTAGGAATGCATGAAAAACTGTATGAACTCCTCGGTATGCGCAAAATTATCCTTCACTCTACCTCATATCTTCTACTAATAGTAATTCTGAACTGCATGTTAATTCCATACGATTCAAAATTATATTAGAAAATCACGTGCGAACAACCAAATGCCGTTACATTCATGCAATGAATAACAAGATATTCACTGCTTCTCGCCGAAACCGCAGGCAAATCTCTAATTAGTACTTAGAACAGATGGTGTCCAATTGGAGAATTCGTCTGCAGTGAAACATTGAATACATTTCATTTAAACGAAATACCAAAATATGAAATGCGATTTAATTACTACTACCGTATTATACTTAGACTTTAGACTGCCTCGTTGGTCGTGTCGTGTCGTTGGTCGTGTTGGTTGCAGGTGCGACTGCCGATTGGGAGGTCCCGGGTTCGATTCCCGGGTCGAACACTACAAAAATTTTCTAATTTAGATTTTCTAGTAGTGGTTCGGAG
>DWTO01000764.1:0-18949 GCA_018244755.1 Jemadia pseudognetus | reverse complement strand
GTAAGGATAGAGCTATTTGGCACTCGGTGCTCTCTGCCTACCCCGCAAGGGACCTGGCGTGATGATATGTATGTATGACTGATTCTGACTGATTATTCCTGGTTTGTCTGATTTGACATAGAAATCAATTATCGAGATTTTCGATTATACAGAATACCCCTAGTTTTAATTGATCCGGATAATCGAGATTGTAATGTAATTGTGAATATGAGTATTAGTTTCAGATTAATTCGCTTGCGATATACTAGTAATGTTTCAGTTTATTAATTCCTATGTGGTATTTGGTAGAGACAGTACCGATGGGGTTATAATTAGCAAACTATCAATAATTGTAAGTTAAATAATCTGGGTATATATATCTTTGTAGTGATTGATTTATAATGCGTAAAATTCTAGCGGTCGATCAATAACTATTAATCTTAAAACACAGAGAAAACTAAATACACATTATATTTGTATATGTCTACTTAAAAAGTTTAATGAATCAGCGGTTATAGAAGCCAACAATGAAGTCGCCTTTGCTAAAACAATTAAGCCTATTCGAAATACCGGAGTATTGTCATCTCAGAGATCCGAAATTATTAGGCCATCGAATATAGTTTTGTGCGCTAAGATGACAGTTCAATAAACCATCACTCAATACAAAACCCACAGCTCTTTACAAAACAATATTTACTCCTCCGCTCCTCCACGGACATACTGCGATTAAGAAATAACAAAGTAGCAGCGAGTATTTTATGTTAGTCATACGAGACAAATCTTCTGGGGGGTTTCCGAGCTTCGATAAGTAATGAACAATGGGCAGTAGGTTCCAATTGTTATTTTTATGTACGTAACGCATGGATGACTGCTTAACAAATTATTTATGAGGGTATTTTATGCTCCAAATCGTCTATCAAACATAATTCTATTATATACTTGAGAATGTGAAATATAAACATAATTCGACCCACTAGATTAATGGGTGTTAATACATTTCACACATAGTACATTGTCATGCGAAGATTAAATAAAATACTCTATTCCATTACCCGAAGATCAAACAAAACAACGCGGGACGCAAATAAGTCAGTTGCATTTGTCCGTTCGCGTGGTTACAAAGACTTTTATATACGAGTATATTGAACTTACATTATTAAATTCGGAGAAACAATGTAATAATTGTACGGAATAGATGAAGCAATAAATACGTAAATAGAAAGTTGTTGCACTAAGTCTACAACAACACAGACGATAATTGCTCTTTCTAGATGTTTTTTTAGATCTCTTTTACGCAAGAACTAGACGTGGTCTAGTTATCCATAGATCATTATGGAATCAGAGGAAAGGAACGGAAAATAATTGTTTTCGGTCGACATTTTCTGACGTTTATTTTATATTTCGTAATAAAAGAGCAATTTTGATATAAAAGTTGTTATTATGTTACAAGATATGTATGTAAAGCAGCAAGTAACCATTACCGTCCATAATACCTGCAACTCTCCCGAACCATGACTCTATATGTATATACGAGTATAAGAGTAGGAAATTTAATATTAGTTCGTTCGGTATTGCTGTTAATATAATTATTTAATTCGTATTGTCGAGTAGAACTACAAGAAGACGACTGTAACATTGAACCGATTTAAGTATTATGTAATTATTCGTCATGTAGTGTATAGAATAAGTTACGAGTACGTAGTTTGTGCTGTGTATGGAATGTAATGTATTATCAGTTTTCTGTCTCACTATAATGTTATGCGACTAAGATATTTAGTACGAGCGTTTTTAAAATAATGTGATGTAGGCTATGATTATAACTTAATAAAATATAGCTATATTTTATGACTGCCTCGTTGGTAGTGTGGGTTGCAAACGCGATTACTGATCGAAAGGTCCTGGATTCAAAACCCGTGTTGGGCATTAATGGATTTATTTAACTTACATTTTGCAGTGGCGTCTCGGAATCTGAAAATTCCATAGTGGACTGCAAACGTAACTGTAGAACCGCTGGAATGTACTACACTCCTCTGCCTACCTCTTTGTGCTTATTACTGGCGTGATGTTACGAAAGACTTTCGAAGTGTTTTGTAAGCATCAATGAAGTTAGCAATGACTAGTTATAGTCATATTCAAGAGTAATCAGGAGTCTGCATCGCTAGAACTGACGATAGTCTCTTAGAGTACACGTGAATCAGCAATTCCTCTATTCAGACCGAAACAAATTATTTTAACAAAAATTGCTTCACGGCTGAACTTGTTGTAGCGATGGCCCCTACAGCCTCGAGCGAAACGTGTAGGTACATGTTCTACCATCATCTTGTTCAGGGGGGTTATTTAAAGATCGTGTTCTGATAATATTACATAATCTGATAAACAACGGAGGTTATTTAAAGATCGTGTTCTCATTAAAAAGTTGTTCATGTACTAAGAAATCGTTATGTGTTACTGATTATATAATAAAAGTTAAAGTTAATTGGCAATGTCCAGAGAAGAGGTTAGCGTATCGCGGTGTTTAAATAGTTATTTATACGCGTTGTTGATTTATTCGTCTTTGCTCTGCGCTGCGTCCAACTGACTCCACTTGAGAGAACTATTGACTCACTATATTATGTATGTGAGTTAGTAGTTTTACGACACACGGTCCTGTATGTACCACTTCGTTAACGTGTCGGTCTACTAGTCTCTTGTGCCTTCTCCGCTACACTCTATAAGTTATGTACAGTCCTCTAAGGCGGTTTTTTCGTTATTTACGTTTTTATTCGTTATTTACTGATATATCCAACTACTTTAGAACGACCTTTTTTACTGTGTACTATGACTAAAATCACAAAAATTAAAAAACCTTTTAATATTATTAACGCTGAATCGAAGAATATCGTTGCGTAGCAACTAAGAACTCAGAACGTTTATTGTACTTATATTTTCATATAAAATGTGGGCGTAAAATAATTCGTCCCGAAATTATTTTACTTTGTTCGTCTTGAGCCTTCTTCAGTATCTATTTATAACTGATTTAACAGCGCTATCGCCCTTATATCTTCGTACCTACCGTTCCGTTGATGTAAATTTTGATACGGATCGTAAGAATCGGCGTTTTCACGAATTTTCTTTGAGCTATTCGACTTTGATTAACGTGAATTTCGAATAATAAGAAGTACCATTTTATACTTTATTGGAGTTGTTTTTTTAAACAACTTCGACTGACATGCAATACTTTTTCATACTTATCTTATTGGTGCTGCATTTTTTCAACAGAAACAAACCAATAATCTGAACAAATAATATGTATGATAAATAAATGATCTAGACGGTAGGATATCGGTCACTACGACGATGCAAATCGACATAACAATAGAATGGAAAACGAGTGTACATATTTCAGAGAGAAAAAAAGGGATGGGACAATGACAATGGAAATAGATATCGTACAATAGTATGAATAAAAACAGGAAACATTTAAAGTAACAAATTGATTGTGTATATATATATGAATGGTTTTGATCGTATATTTATACAAATTGACATTGCAACCAAGCGGAACGTTCGGGATTCGGCCGCACCTTCTATTGTCCTCATTTACAAGGTTATCCTTGTGAGATTAATCTATGTCAAATGCCTGTGTTGTTATGTTCTGGGTTGATTTCGTTAGGCGAAAGTCTCCAAATCGTCACGTTTACGAATTGCAATCCTACATGCAATCATTTGACATCAAATTCTAACGCTCTCATGTCCCTCAAGCGTAAATCGTGTGCGTCAAAATCAATATTTATCGACAATAACAAAAATAGTCATGAACATAACGCAACGTTACGTAACATCACGCCTTTTATCCCTGAAGCGGTAGGCGGAGGAGTCATGAACATAATTCATGTTATGTCCGTTTTTCTCCTTCATTATCTTCACACAATATTTCCACGAACGTCTTTAACGTGACAATAGTATAAATATCCAGTGATATTAATAATACTAAATAATATAATGGCGATGCATTGCAACTCAAAAAATTGAACGAATTTCCGCAAATGAGATGTCACTCTTCACAATTTATTTTATTCTTTAGCAGTTCGAAGTTAAATAAGAAATGTAATTATCTCTTCGAAATATTGTATAACTGTAGATATGCCAATAAGATGGTATCAGTCCTTTGGTGTGACTGCAGTCAGCATTTTTAAGACTTCAAAAGCTTAGACATTCTAATACCTCTATTCACCTCACACCCACTAAGCTGGCTCTTATAGCATTAAAAAGCACCGTTATTTTTAATAATCCATATTCCAGTGATATTGGAAAAGGTAATGTAGGGATTGCATTAAAAATGTATCTATGTTTTCATTCATGTTTGACTCTTTGTTCACTTACATTGTTCATTTCACTCTATAATCAGTTTTTGGAAACACATTAAATGTAAATTAGTCGGTTGAATTTCATAGTTTTCTTTTTGTCTGAATCTGTATGACTTGAATGACTCTGTTCTGTACATGAAATATGTTTTCAAAATAACTATCAGGGGGTGATTAGGGATCGATGATACTGATGCCAAAAATGCAATCAGTAAAATTTTTGTCTGTCTGTGTAACCGTTATAGAAACAAAAACTACTCGACGGATTTTAACGAAAGTTGGTACAATTATTTTTCATACTTCTGAGCTGGTTATAGTATACTTTTCATCAGGCTACAATTAATAGGAGCAGAGCAGTGAAGGACATAGGCTACTTTTTTAAAATGAAAAACGACGGAAACGTGGACGAAGTCGTGGGCAACAGCTATAATACATAAATAGTAAACTTAATATTTTTTGTATTAATTGTATTACGTTTATAAAAGCTTAAATTATATGGTCACACGTATAGTTCAGTTAAATGACAACGGGTATTCATTGACTATTCGGCGGTATGAAGTTCGCGGGGCAGCTAGTTCAAAATAAGGCTTTGGTCCGTAAATCTGTTACATTATTTTATTACATAAATTCCTAAGCCTCACTGATTGATGTAAAGCCGATGAAACTCGCTCTTCGTTTTTCGTACAGAAATTGGAAAACACTTTTCACCAAGGTTAGCTATTAAATTTAATTAAAATAAATAGAGAATATTTAGTTGAAAATTCGTATTACATTTGCAGTACTATTTTCACTTTATTGTAGCAATTTCGGATTGATATATTAGGATCAATATTTTTAGCTGTTATCTCTTCATAGCTTATACTATCGATGAGTCTTGAGGGAATTAGGGTAATAGTGAATTGGCGCTTCTCAAGCAAACTGTCTTAATTTTTAATGTGAGCTTAAACATGTGTATGATTTTGCGTTGTTATAATGTAATGTACCGTATCTTTTCTGTTTTTCGATACTGACCGTCCGAGGTTGTTTTTTCCGCTACAGTCTTATCAGATGTGGGCAGTAACGACCGCAATCGGTTATTCTGAATGACGGTTCTGTGTTATAATGAACGGTGTCCTTCCAACACGCACTCGCGTTATCGCGCCTCAATAAGGGCTTCGCGTAGTTTAAGAGTTCTTACCATAAATTATGATCGTGAATAACAGTAGTAGTAGACATTCAAAGTCAGTGTACAGCGCTTCGGTAAAATAGTTACTTCTAATATACCATTCTTACTCCATTTTTTCTCAGTACGGTGAGCGCTTGACGCGCTAAGAAAACTGGTAACATTATGTATTAATAATTACGGGATGAGTGTGTAAACGTATGATATGATGTTATATATAGAAAATTAATACAGATTTGTGTCGGTTTACATAAATTTATTTAAAAATGGAAATGAATCGTGTGCGCGACACTAAATCAGTACTAAGTGTATACTACGTTTATAATAACGTTAAGACCGTCTGTTATTTTCTCATTAAATCCACCATCCAGATGCTTTTTTAGGGTTTAAAGCGCATAATCAAATGGAAAATTTGCATCAGACTAGTTTGAAAACGCGCATCGCAGACAAAAATAAACACATAAAAATGAACCCGTCATAGCGGAACCGTAAAACCTTTTGTAAGCATGTTTAAGGTGTTATATTGGCAACGTAATGTGGAGTTTTTTTCCATTGATGTCTGCGATTTTCTTCTTGCTCTATTAATAAAACATAAAACAACGCCTCTATATCTACGAATGAAGAGACAGAAGAGTGTACTACCCTATTAATATGGTTTATTAGTATAAAATTAGACCCACGTCATCTAATATAAAGTGATGCTACTGTACCTTCGCAAACTAACTTCGAACGCCTCTCGTCTACGTGGCTTGCTCTCAAACATTATAATTAAGTCGAGCACAACAAGACTCTTAGTGATGTTAATTCATGCTATAAAAACAGACTGGATTCGGCGTTTTGCTGCACTATAGTACAAATAGACTCTCGTACGCACGTAAACACACACACAGGTATGTAAGGATTTCATAACTATAACTGTTTAACAATCTTGACAAACCAAATACATATATACATCCATACATACATATCCTCACGCCAGGTCCCTTGCGGGGTAGGCAGAGAGCACCGAGTGTCAAATAGCTCTATCCTTACAGAACTTAATTAGTAATAAAGTTTAATTTGATAAAAACAGGTTGTCAAATTAGATTTATATAAAACGCGGATCATCGTTATTTACTGATATACACAATAACTTAAGTACCTACGTGACGAAATTTTTTAATTCTGATGAGCAGACATCAGTTCCGTGAAAGGAAGCGGTGAAGACTAAGTAGATAAACATCGCAGTGCACCTCGCGTCACTGAGTAATCTCGCGATCTTAAATCGTTAAATATTCAAAGTGGGATTAACAAGAACTAGGAACTTGATCAGAGTTAACGGAGATTTGTTCTTATCTGAAGTGGACGTGCTCAGTGCGTTCCTCGTGAACTAAATTCAGCCTCATTTCTGTCAAAGTGTCATTTGCTGAACGCGCATGTAATTCTTCTCACGATATTAACACGTGGCAAAAAGTATCGTGCTTTGTAAGTCACATAGAATACGCACGTGAATTGAAGCTCAATTGGATTAATATGAAGTTTAAATGATAAAATATTTTTGAATAATTACCATACCAATAGTTTCAATTAGAAACATTTGATGATACCACCAAACTTTATTTGCAATATAATTGGTAGAGCACGCAATAGATGCCTGCGTTGCATGGTGGGAGACCCGCGGCTATATAAAGAAAGAAAAAGTTTTTAAATTAAATCAAACATTTTATAATTCACGGAAACGAAATAGGTACATATTAGCCTATAAATATTGCAACCACCTACTCGAGGCAGTTGCAGGAATTGTGGTCACGGAAGAAGTATAAAATGTACGTATTTCTCGATGACAAGAGTTAATAATAATTTACCTATTTGCATTGCAACAAATTTCCACATTCTCGGAGTTTGGATTTATGCTCGTTATATGGCAATAGGTTATTCCATGGTGGTACTTAACATCTAACATATCGTGGCAATGTACCGCGTTGCCTACCACTTCGGGGCTTACAGGAGTGAAGATATAATAAATTACGTTCCTTATATGATAGTTGGTGTCATTTTCAACGTTACATTCGCTCATAGCACTTTAGCCCCCTCTCTACCGATAACTGTAATCCGTTTACTTATTTTCAATATAACGCAATGAGGATTTTACATCGGTCTCAAAGGTCTGCTGTGTGTACATTGTACTTATATTAATATTAAATTCATTTACATTATCTGTATTATGTAAACAGTCTAGTTAATATTCACGAGTTGTGAAACTAACAGGGTTAACGCTCGAAGCGTATAAGCATTACTCTAACCTCCTGACTTGAACTTCCATTGTAAAACTGCGTTCAACAATGATAACGCAAATAATATTGGTTCCTCAAGTAAACATCGGAACTTACACAAAGTACCAAATATCCTCTTGTAAGAGATGGCAATTTAGGAGCCCATTGACCCATATTGCAAGCGATCTGTAAAGTTAAGCGACGCTGAACGCATTCTTCTTTGCCGTGGATGGAAATTTTTTACAAAAGTTTACCTTTTTTCCATACTGCATAATCAACATTAAGTAGGGCCGACCCTGATTACTACTGTTAGGTAACAATTGCTACGTTCTCGAAAAAAATGGCATAGTAACTAACCCGTATCTCTCTTGATCAGCGCTGTTATAACATGAAAGGGTTTATTCTATCTCCTTGCTTAGGGCTTGGCTCATTCTGCAGTTTCGTGCAACTTCCATTACCAGACCAATTTAATTCTAAATTCAAGTTTTAATTTTTTTTGTGTAATGGATTAAAATATAAGTTCTTTAAAAGGGATATTGTTAACATAGGTGATTGATCAAGTAGACTTTGAAAGAAATAATTAAAAGCCGTATGAAAATTCATTCCTCTCATTACAAAACAAATATGCAGTATGAAATGTATGATTATATGCTTGGTCAATAAAAGTAGGTTTTATTAAATCATATCGCAGTTTATAGCCGATTTTATTATAGCGTTCGATAGCTTTTCAAACAATTTTCAATATATTTATAATAAAAAGTAAATATTATTTAAGATAAAAACAAGATTAGTGAAACTAGATTTCTAGTTATTTTATGTACAAAATTCACCTCGCTGGTGCACAGCTTGGCGCGCGGTCTGCAAAGTTAATAAACCCCGCTTTTTTATTCGTTTACTGAACGGGTTTAGGCGAGTAAATATTAGCTCATGGAAAATTCAGTTACATCAAAAAAAAATACAAAAAGCAACATCCCACCTGTTATCCCAGAAGAGATAGTCAGAGGAGTGTCGAATTCTCCCACTATTCACCAGTTACGTTTACGTCCCACTATGGAATAGGTGGTGAGCTTATTGCTATGCATCAGGTACAAATCCAGACTCCGAGCCACTATTTGAAAATCTAAATTAGGAAAATTCTATAGAGACCGACCCGGGAATCAAACCCAGGACCTCCTGATCGGCACTCGCACTTACAACCAACACAACCAAGGAGGCAGTCAAATCAAATAAACATAATTTCTCTTTAGCATGTAGAAAATTAAAGCAAAATTTGTTCTTAGACGCTGCGAAGATACAAAAAAGCAAAGGCAAATACCCAACAATTTGTGGCAACTTAAGTCGCAACCGAAGATAATAATATGTTCTAAGACACGAACCTAAGTTACACGAAACGCTGTTAGTTCATTTTGTCACTACGATCGCTTTCACAACAAAACAACATGTTGTGTTGAAATATGTATTCGTACATGTTAACAAAACATTCGAGTATTAGGATACCTGGAGCCTTTTTACATAATATCAACTAATGTCACTAATATTTTCAGTAAATTCAAAACAAAATTTTAGCCATCTGATGTTTCGCATACATGCCACAAAGTTCGAATGTTGATATAGAAATATCTTCGGAAAAGAAAGTTAATTGGCAGACGTCCAAAGACGGTGGGACAGGTTGGCAAATTGTGTTGCAGTTCGATGCGAACCGATAACATTTACACTAAGGGATCGACAAATAGCAAGCTACCGATATTAAACTCTGCGTAGAAAACAGAACAAACTTAACATAGAGAACTCATTATTTAGTAAAGTAACTGTTTTTGTAACTTTCTTACTTTTGTTGTCTATACGTATAGATATCATATTAAAAGATACAGAAGGATAATGTCTTAATCCGGCACTTAGCTATTGCCCGGGATCGAACCAGAAACCATCTGTACGGTTGATAGGTACGATAAAGTTATATATTGAATGCATATAAAGAGAAGAAGAAATAAAATGTCTTTTTGTTATTGTTACATAATATACTGAGTAATTGTTATATAATACATAGAGCAAAACAATGTTCTTATACATTATGTGGAGCGAAAATGATTATATAAAATAAGCAAAAAAAAATTGCATTTCTGACTTTTCCTTTTCGTTACAAATACAAAATGTTGTATTATATTATATGAACATACAAAAATGCCATTTCTGCTCAATATTTCATCTCTAGTTGGAAATTGGAACATTAAAGGAAACGATCACGCCGTATCTTTACTAATAAGCTTTGATTTCAGATCGTGCTCATTTAAGTCAAGTTCACTGAGGCACTCACACTATTTTCAAGCACTCCTTAATTATATTGACTAGATTTTCGCTATTAATCCGCGTCTAAAGGGTTGTAGTGTCACTTTTTATTAGAAAGTATGTACTATGTATGAAATTAATCTAAATTAAGTAGGCTGTTAGATCGTTCTGTAATATAGCTTAGAATGATTAATGAAGCGTTGTTGGCATAATAAGTATTTCGCACATACATACATTCTACAACAATATGTTGTAGAAATTATATGGTTTTATATGCATTAAAATGTACTCTATGACATTTCTCTGCGCTAAAAGTAAACTCCCAGATAAACGCCCCTATAAAATATAGCGGAGTCATTTTACCAGACAAGACTGTAGACCATATTGTTCTCACCAGATACTAGTATACCTCCAAACCCAAAATTGGTTAAGTCCAAGCAATGACAAAGCGACGAGACCCGTAATATTCAATTTCTTGATGAACTTTAACGATGATAAGACTAGGAAATTGAGAAACCTAAACAGATCAAATAATATCAGCCGAAGTCGAATGTAACTAAAATTATCTTTTTTCTGAACTACTTTTTTTAAAAAGAATTTTCCGTCCGACAAAAAAGATAGAAAAGCGAATGTTGTTGACGGATCCGTTGACGTTAGAGTAGGAGCATCAAGTGTCCATTGTTTACTACGCAGATGTAACAAATTAATCAACGAATGCACAATTTTCATGCAAACGCATAAGTACGCACGTAACGAGTAATGTTAATTTTCGTAAGGGATCTTTATGTATTTGTCTTTGTGATGGTAATTTCATTGGATGTCCATAAAAGTATTTTTTTCTCCCATGTCCGATGGCTGCATGGATACTATTTAAAAGGCTATGATTTCATTTCAATGTATTTCTGATTATTGATCATATTTCATGCCTTTACCTTCATGCCTATATACTCCGAAGAGATAGGTAGATTGAACTGTAATACGCGATTCATCTGTTGTGTTTTACGTTCCTACTACTACGTAGCTACTACTCGGCATTATGTCATAAAAACCCGATAGTAACCGATCCAAAAATCTAAACCAGGATTCTTCTGGATCCAGGACCTTCTGGATGTGCACTCGTGCGTGCTCGTGGGGACGGGGTACAAACATATTAAACTAAATTAAAAAGATTTGTGTGCAAATCTTCACGACAGGAAGCTTTCTTAACCAGATAATTATGTTGTTTTAAGATAGCGTTAGGTTGTAAATTCACTACGCGAATGGTCGTAATGAAATAATACTAAGGTAATTAAAATAAGTACGTATTTAATTAAGAGATAGAGTTGATTTATCAAGTTATGACAATAACAAAACTTGACGGGCTTCATTTTCATGGTTAATATTTCTGGTCTCCAAAAATGATATGGGTAGATATGATGTCGTGGATATGCTTCAAATTTGGTACTTGGTTCATTTGGAAACTGTAAATCAACAAGATTATAGGGCAGCTCATATAGTACTGTATTATCACGCCTGTAATCTATGAAGAGATAGGCAGAGGGGTGCACGTACATTCCCATAGTATATAGACTAATTTATGTAGTTCTGTATAAAAATACTAAGTGTACGTCCAGATTTTGAAGTAAATAACGATTTTGTACATTTCACTAACGTAACATCACGCCTGTTATCCCCGAAGAGGTAGGCAGAGGAGTGTAGCACACTCCCATAATTCACTAGTTACGTTTACGTCTCACTATGGAATAGGTGGTGAGCCTATTGCTATGCACCGGGCACAAATCCAGACTCCGAGACACCACTAGAAAATCTAAATTAGAAAAATTCTAGTGGTCGACCCGGGAATCGAACCCAGGACCTTCAGATCGTCAGTCGCACTTACAACCAACACGACCAACGAGGCAGTCATGAAGATTGCTAACATTCTAATATTAGACTTAAATTAATAAGAAATAATAAAATTCTAATATTTACACGTGGAATATGTGCAACGAACCGACGCCAAGTCTATTTGTTAAGTGGTCTATGGTTCTATGGTAGCTCACACGTTATTGTCGTGCCTTCATATGTAATTTAAGTGTATCGTAAAAGTGTTTTGACATATCGTAGTTTGTGAGCTTAACAAAACTGTCGGCGGCTATTTGACACACGAACAATGTAACTGCCTCGTTGGTTGGCTGGTTGCAAATGAGGTTACTGATTAAAATATCTGGGGATCCTTCCCCGGGTCGGGTATTGCTGGGTTTTAAACTAGAAATTCTTATTAGTAACTTGGTGTCTGGATCTGTGCTCGGTGTATAGCAATACTCTGCTTTCTCACCTGCCAAAGGGTTCCCCTCTTCCCCCTCTAGCCCTCCCGCCTCCCCCTTATTCCACAGTCGACTTCAGCGGACCTGGTGAAACTTTGGAGTGTTCTACATTCCTCTGACTACCTCTTGGGGGATCTCAGGCGTGGTGTGACGTTTACTTTAGAAAACTAAAAAATCAACAACGTACCTAATTTTTGTTTCTTGCCGGAAATTAAGCAGACATTTTTATTGTCGTTTTGAGATAGCGATATTGGTTCTGTCATTTTATTTCAGTCAAGATCAGCTTAACACTGGCTGTCGGTTGAGCAGAATCATTCGATCAACAGGGACATTCGGTAGTATGTCAAAAGTTTAATTGACTTCACCAATTGAGGTCGAAACTGACCCACAATTGCATCATTGTTCAATTTTAATTAATTAGCCTAGCGGTGAACGGCTTTGGCCGTCGCCAAAGCCGGCTTCGGAGTTTTGATATAGCGTTGAATCATCGCTGTAGGTTTTAGGTCAAAACGAAAGGATGAAGATCGTTAGCTGGTTGCCCATGTAGGACCACGATATAATTCTAGCCTTCGTACCTATATACAAATACGTCACATGCACTCATACCTACATATATATACCTACATATATATACCTACATATACACACGGAAGTTTGAAACAGTGCGCATCCTATATTTTTTAAATAAAACTTGGTATTTTGGCGCCTTTAATTAATTTGACACATGATACAAACGTCATAATTCAATCTGCATGGTACAAAGACTCATATAGTTCAAAACGTTCGAATTTCAAACGGTAATTTAAATTCTATAAATTTGGAAGTTAATTTAAGGTCTCAAAATGGAAAAACTGTATTTTTGTATGATCTAAGGACTTTAAGTGGTCTATTATGATATAATAATATAAAATAATATAATAACAAACAAATATCCTATAATAATAAAAAAGCGAAGCCATTCAATTTAATAGGAAAATTTTGCAAGCAATCTAGCATTTTATATCCTAGTGACAAAGATAGTCTATATTGAATCATATATTATGTATCTTGTATTTGTACTGTAGTTATCTAGGAATATCCAATTAATTTAATACAGATCAAATATACCAATTAATGCAAATCTTTCTAACCTGTGCAAACCGTCAGCATATTATCGTAAAGGAGTCTAGCTCCATCTCTTCAGTTCTTCCTCGTTATCAATTCTAGAAACCGGTTTTCAATCGTGTGGAAAGGGTCTTAAAATTAATTCAGCTAAAGCATGTTGCAAATTTAGTTTCGCAAATTGCTTACTCGATTTCATCAAGTGTTCCAATTAAATATTAGGTAGAACAAATCTAACAAATCTAAATCTGTTTTGTAACAGACAGACTTAAACGTATACAAATGTTTGTGTATATACAAAGGCAGATGGTAATGTATTTAGCTGATTTGCCTCAATTACCGCCTTGGATATCGGCCAAGAAGCGTATGGACACTTGACGTGATATTAAAATAACAAAACATTCAAAGCTTACTATTACTGCTATAATTTGATAGTAGTTATGGCACAGCAGTTAGTTTTTGATATCACTCAGTACATTAATGAGTCGCGGTGTGTCCTTTAGTTATTCGTGAAGTATGTTGTGAACGTCGTAATTCATAGGCAAACGAATAATTTTTTTAATTTTTGAATCTGGCTTATAATTCATCTTAATCAACCAGATGAAATACAAAAACCTCTTCCACATATCCAAGACTAACGCAATCGAGGAATAAAGCTGAACAAGAGGTCCTGGGTTGAAATCACGTATCTACCACTATTGTAGTTTTCTAACTTATATTTTCTAGTAGTGGCTCGGAGTCTAGATATGTGCCATATATTCCAAAGATTCACCATATATTCCAAAGTAGTACGTTGGGACGTAAACGTAACTGATGAAAGGTGGGAGTGTACTGCACTCCTCTGCCTACCTCTTCGGTAATTGCACGCGTGATGTTGGCAAAATGAGAATGGCTAACGCATGTTTTTATTTAATTTAAAAAGAGTAGACCTACCAACCGACACAGCAGTAGAGTTACAAGCGATTGAGAGAAACTGTACTGTACTACTCTACTTTCGGTAGAGTTGCGTAACAAAAGTTCTAACTAAACAACCACATTTAGTTAAAAGTCGGTATCGAGTGCTTACCGAGTCTTACAACTAACTCGAAACTAAGTGTATATATCTTGGGAGTTTCAAATTGAATAAAAACTGAACGCTTTTCGAAGTAATTTGTTCGGTGTACTCGCATTAACTGCCCCTCGATACGGAATTAATAAGTGTATCTCGTTCTTGCTACATATATGTACAATTGAACTCCGTAGAGGATCTGGCGTGATCAACATTAATACCATCACGCGTATATTTCACATTATACGTGCCATGGAATTGTATGGTATTGGATTTTTCTAACTTACTTTTTATAGTAGTGGCTTAGAATGCTGGCCTATGGCCTATTTCAGGGTGGGACGTAGACGTAACGGGTAAAACGTGGGAGTGTACTACACTTCGCTGCCCACGTCTTCTAGAATTATAAGCGTGATGATATGTTTTTTTATATACACATACGTATATCTCTTTCGGGAAAATTTTCTCGTCGTTTCTACTTTTTTCCCGTCTCCCTAAACTGTTCTACGGGAGTTGAAAGGTTTGTGTTTACCAACTTACATATACATTATTTAATAGTAAAGAAGATTCTTTATTTCCCAATAGACTTGTAAAAAAATCACATGAGAAATTACATTACGTTGATATTTATACAGTTTTCGGCCGGTTATTTTCTTAAATAATTGTCATCAGATTAATATGCAATGTTTGGGCTCATGTTGTTTTGTGTGTGTGTGTGTGTTTATTATGTTAAACATTTCATTACAAAAAGCTGTTATATTTTTAGAGATTTGCAGTAGGCGGGTTAAAAATTCTCTGTAGTTAGTTCTCTTCAGTAATCCTGTTGGTTCTCTAGTTAGTTTAGTTTGAATATAGTTGTTTCTGTGTTACACGTAATTTGTCACGCAATATTAAGTGGTTGCGTGTTTAAACGGTGACCGCTTTTAATGGACGATTTTTCTAACAAGGCTTTTTGTTACAAGGGCGTCTTCTAACAATGATTACCCAACGCAATGAAAGAGAGTTGTTTTGGCTTTTTTCTCAAGGAGCCTCATATAGGCGGCCCACACGTTTCCTCTGGCCACAAATAACCGTGAAAAGGACTCGCCTGAGGTCAATTTGATACGAGTTGTTATCCTCTGGAGAATAGTTTACTTAACGCGTAAGTTGAGTTGACATTGACAGTTGAGTTGTCGTTCCTAAGAAATGGTGGTTGATCTCTGTTATTTGATACAATGAATATAATATATTTTATATGCAGAATTTTTCTCATTTTTTTGGTAGTTTTAAATTAGCACAATTATATCTTATGTTATGGGTAGATGAAATGTTTACGGCTATTTCTCGACCGCGGATTGGTACAAAGATATAGTAACAGAAATATATAGAGATACAGGTATAGAGATACAGATATAAACGATATACATTATACATGTATTGCACCCAATACCGGGCTTAATGTAGAAGCGTACGATTTCTCTAGCGGATATTTTGAGATTCGGATATTCGGATAGCGGATATTCAAAACCGGTCAGCAAAAGAGAAATGGTTCTAAGGCTACGCTTGACGGTTCCACCGGAAACAAAAGGGGTTTTAAATAAATCTCGTAACACGTTCCCTGCCCGGACTGTTTTATTTGGACAGTTGAATATAGCACAATAACAGCCGCCGCTGGCGCCAGGACCGTAAGACGTGGAGTGCGAGCCACTGCTCAGCTGTGGGGCACTAGGTCAACTCGCCTTTTATATTTATTTTCAGTCTGCAAACCCTTATTCTAACGTATGTACCACGGTGCTAATGAATATAGTAACCGAAGTACTTACGCAAATGATTTTTTTTACTATTACACATGTTTTAAAGGGTTTTGAATTAGTATCAAATGAATTTCTAGTTCAAAGTTGGATTTCTGTCTCCCTGATAAATGGAGCCGATACACATATATGATGGGTATGTACAGATAATGTAAATGAAGGTAAGTCTGGGCTGATAGCGTTTTTGAAGTGGTATTTCGATTTTAAGTAATTTAGTTTTTCTTTTCACGAAATGCTGCGATGGTTCACTGGTCGCTACGTGACTGCGGTGCCCTTGTGTCAAATTATGTGCATATATTTAGTTATATACATATATGTATGTGTGGTTTTTCTGCTGTGTGATTATAATAGGCTTCGTCGCAATATATTACTGTTATGTTAGAATCATAATTTTAATACGAATTTTAATTATATTATTTTTATTACGTTAATCGTAGTAGTAAAACAAATGTTTATACATTAATATAATTCGGAGATTCCATGCGTGATGTTACGTACAGTTCGTGAACTTTTGCATGTTTTTTTTAATTTAAAGGAATAAAACTCGTAGGAGTCGAACACGACGGTGCTTTCTCGAATACACAACTTAATTAAAACTTTTCCAACCCTCCCATAGGTACGTCGGGTAGTGAAATGTCTTCTAGCAAATGGCTGGTTTGTGTTGTCTAATTGTAACTATTCTAAATATAGGTACTTGAACTTAGCCCAATAGCTTAATTTAGGACTAATTACGAATTTTTTTTATAATAATCATAAAAATGTATATAGCAGATTTTCGTTTAGGAAATTGTATGTTATTTTCAGAGATATAACAGATATTTCACTTTCATGAGTCTTACATCAATTCAGCCCGCAATTCAGGAGTGGATATTAATAATCACCAGATCAATAGGATATTAGAGGAACGTTGCATGTCATTGTTCAGGGTACTCGATCTACGTACAGCAATCGTCAACACAACTCCAGATCTCTTACTCTCTTAAGGTCCATTGAATTAATTGCAATGTTAATTTTTCTACATTCCTTTTTTTATCTCAATGTATAAAAATAGGCTTTTGCATAGTACTAATAAAAAGTTCTACGGATCATAGATATTACCGACAACAAAAATGTTTGAAAGTAGACATCAAAAACAGCTTATATTTGTAACGGGATGTGTGTTAGTGCGCGTGTGTGCGTTATCTACTATTACGATTGCGAGTCGCCGCCCAGTAATTTCTCAACGCGTTCCTGGGAGATTAATCTATAAATCATGCTCCCCTTCAAAATGGATGACGCTGTACGTACTGTCATAATATGAGTAGCTAAATGTAGCCATGTCTCATACAATGTGAGTTTAAATAATTGGGAAGTTCGTTAGCATCGATCCCTCGTGGAAACAGTGCTTGTATGTATGTATGTATTTGTGTCCTTGATATATGAAAATTCCTAATGTTCGTTACTTTAACCATCGCTGTCATCATTTTCGGTCCAGCGAAGCCAACCGCTGGACAAATGTTTCTTCTGTAATCGCACAATCCTCGATTTTTGGAGTCTCCAGGTTCACCGCTGTCCTCATGAAGCCCTCGGTACATCTACGGTCGCAGGATCATCCAATAGTCGGCGGCGATTCACATTCATAAAAGTCTTTGTCCTGAAAATTTTGAACTTGAAATTAAAGGCTAATAGAGTCTCAGAAGTTAGTATTTATTATTATTTATATTTATTATTTAGTAGTCGGGGTCACTAAACAGGGGAAAGAGCCTTGAGATTCAATTACTCTGCTAATTGACAAGTTCATGGATCTTTCTCATAGGCTTCTTGGAAAATTAATTAGTCACGCCTATTTCCAGTAAGCGTTACATTTAGTTACGTCTTACAGCTGAGCTGGCCAAATTAAACAAGGTATTTCCGCATAACACTCTAGATAGAGTTATTCCTTCAATCGAATATATTTTACTTTGTAAGTTACTTTTTGTACATCTTGTATACAGGGAAACATAAAAGCTAATTGTGATAATTCCAACGTTTAGTTCGTTCCTGTAGGAAAGAGTGTATCGTGTGGACGTGAAGCGCTCTGAGTTGTTGGTATGTATTTGTTTATAGGATGGACTTGGATCTTTTTAGGTTAAATGTACATAGTATGTAGGCATCAATAACCATATATACATAGATATGACATGTTGAGTATACAATTGTACAAAACAAGATGCCAATTTCATGACCAATAAAGGTATATTTTTATCTTCATAAATACCATCATCGTCGTCATATCATCCTATATATTGTACCTACATAGCAATTTTTTATCGTATGAAAATTCCCGATTATTTTGTTCATTTATCATACAATCACAGCAGATAGAAATAGCAAACTGGTAATTAGTCAATCCCTTTTTCTCGCCGTGCCTATCCGAGTGTACTGAGGTAGGCCATTTTGCTATTTACGCCCGCACTAATTAAAACAGTTTCCGGTTGAACGACTCCTCGACAATGGAAACAGAGATAAAATGTTCCCGCCTTTTTACCTAACACACTATGTTCAAACAAAAGAGGATCTTGTTCAAAGTTTAAGTCAAACCCTATAATTATAAAAAAAATTATTATGTACATACATGTATTTTGTGTTCATATCTCTTTCTTTCTGTTTGTTCTGTGGTAGCTTCGAGTTTGCGATCCGTCAAAAGGAAAGTCACTTTAATATTAT
>DWTO01000763.1:0-18949 GCA_018244755.1 Jemadia pseudognetus | reverse complement strand
ACATAACAATTATAATTGAAAAGCTCTCATTTCGACCAACGAAGAGAGCCACGCTTTTGATTTCTATACAAACGATGATAAATTTCCAACGCAACCAACGTATTTATTACCAAATAACAGAGTTGAGTGCGTATTAGTTGCCGCTCATTTATAAGCGCAACAATGAGCCCGCAGGAGTGGTGTTGCCGTAAATATCTACTAGCAATTAGCGTAAATAGCGTTTCACTGAGCTCGGGCGAGAGATTGAGCCAGCGCGCCCCAATGCGTTACTCCCTTAGCCACCCCGAATTTGCGTAGTGTCCTCCACCGATCATTAATCTTACGCGCCGACAAGCAAACTACAATGTAGTAGCACAACTTGAGGGTTGGTGCCGATAATGTAGCTAGAGCAACGTAAATATGACTCGGTGGTTACGATAGCCGGCGGTAGTTTTGAGGTTAGGAACTAAGAGGGAAGCTAGGTAATTAATTGAGTCTCGTTTGGCCCTTTGGGCACTATTTAGGTCCCTAATTGTTACGGTTAAAGTTCAAAGTTGAGCTGTGAACTTTGTCATAATGTTCTCCAACCATGAGCTCAAATCTGTTAATTATATAATATATTTATTTGTTGTTGTAATTATATAATATATTATAATGTTAATATATTTGTGTACATGCAATTTATGATAAGTGTTTTAAAAATATCTAAAAACTCCGTTTGGAAATTACTATGCTACAATATTTATCATAATTGTACGAAATTACAATTGCATTCAAGAAAGTATGTCGCAAACGTCACCTAGATAGGTACCTTTACAATAATTAAAACCGCATATCAATAAGAAACTTCATATTAAAATATAACAGTAGGTATTACTTATTCGAGCTCCTCCGTTTTCAAGTCGTGTAAATTAAATAATTATTATTATTCCGCGTGGCAATGGCAATAAACATTTGTATCTATCTACTGAATGCAAATAAATCTTACCTGTTCAATTGTTTTCGTCGAGCACGCAGTACTTTCATATCAGCATGTTTTCCCATGGGGCCGCGCCTGGAACATTCGTGCCCAAATGTTACATTTCAATATGCTGACTAGAACAACTTTTATTTTGCCCCGTCCCGTATTTTATTCGAAAGCAATATGTCTTCAGCGCCGTCGGTAAAACGCGTCCGTATATATCATATTTACAGCAAGGAAAAGTTTAATGCCACGTCAAAATGAAAAAATGTTTGCGATATTCACGAAGTTATTGCTATTTACACACCCGGGAAACCTTATAACGTAGACGGCATGTACTAACATGTACTATACATGACATATGTACCTATAAAGCTCATTTTCTAACGTAGAATTTCTGGTTAAAATTTCTAGTGCGTCGGAGTCTGGATTTGTACCCGGTGTATGGGAATATGCTCACACCCAATGCCATGCAGGGCGTAAACATAACTAGTGAAAAGTTGGAATGTACTGCACTCCTCGGCCTATCTCTTCGGGGATTACAGGCGTGATGTTACGCTACGTTTTTACTTCAGACTCTGTGACGGTGAATACATGAGCTTATCTATTGATTGAACCTACAAGTTTTTAATTAAATTAAGAACTTTTTATTTTAATTAATGTGCACACATCATATGGAGTTTACATAAAATTTTGTTACTGTTCTTGATCTTCATATATGAAACGATAGCAAAACATTGCTCCCCGAACGAATTAAGTAAATAGTTCAGCGCAGAAATGTAAGATCGTTTCAAAGAGATTATGTAAAATGACATAAATGCATCAATTAAATTTCACATGACGTATCTAACCAAAAATCGATTAAATCTTTGATTTATTCAACTAATATCATACATCTTACCAACTATTATTAAAAAGCATGTTTTTGCTATTATTTACCATTCCTCGTTATCATCATCTGCTCTGGTAGCTCTGCTTTCGGAGAATAAGAAAGGCTAAAACCGTAGGCTATCGTGTTGGGTAAGTCGAATTAGAAGACTTTACGCATCTCAAAAATATTACGGATTAGATATATTTATTATAGACATAATTAATAATCTAAGCTATGCAGGTTCCCCGCGATATCCTCTATCACCATTAAAACAAGTGATATTTATTCTCGAACCACACATTTTTTTGTAAAGGGAATCGCGCCAAAATTTGTCCCGGGTATCCCTGGAAACTTAATCCTAAGCCACTGGATTACCACCGCTTATAATTAATTCATATCACTAAAAATAATTAAAAATTAAACATTTTCAATACATTAATCAGGCTCAGCACTCATACAAAATCCAGGGCACATTAAACTTATTCCCATTAAACAAACTTTTCTCTTAATACACGCTAACGAGCCAACTTCTGGTGTGCGCTCCTCGGAGAATGCCTATTTCTACCGTGGTAATTAAAATTTTAACCACACATTCACGAGTCTTAAGTAGTATTTTAAAAATACTTACGATTAACGCAGATAGTAGCCGATAAATTTGACAAAACCCTTTTTACATCCCAAATGTGTCTCTTCATTGAGAACATGTAAAAATAAAGAAATATTCCAAACATGTCCGCTAAACATGGCGACAGTCAACCCCTCACGTATTACCCGATATAGTTTATTCCCAAGAATAGGTTGGAATTTTGACAACAAAAAGGAATTTTATTACCGTATGTTGGAAATCTTTCTGCTACTTAAAGACAGTAGCTTCTTACGTAGTCTGGCATGAAGTTACCACTTACATGAAAATGTTACGCACGTAGACACCCAAACGGAACGCAAATAAAATACCAGAAATATCTCTTCCCGTTTCCTCTTTTTTATCCGTAACGACGCTTGTTTCAGGCGTTTTAAGTTAATCTCCGTAACGATTCTTGCTAATCTTGATTTTTCGTTTTCATTGACATATGAATCCAATTCTTTGCTGTTTGTTTTAAAACTGTTAGCACAGAGGCTTGGAAACACTTAGGATATAACTTTAAAGTGAGAAAGTATAACCAACAAATACTTATAACGATATTAACTTTTAAAACTAAAATTGGAAAATATATTGTAAATATTTATCGTTATCTCTCTTTTAGTACATCAACAGCTTGTAATCATTGCAAATAATTCACATTCGAAACAAGCATAAAAGCGCAACGGATATTACTGCGCCCTTAGGCTAGTGCCTATAGGTCTGGCTCGGTGCCAGCGCGACCACACTAGATTTATATTCCGTAGCATATTTCCATAGCCGAGCGATCAATACGCGATCGGCCAAATCGCTTTTACAGTTCTTATCTACATTCATATATTTTCAGTTGAATATTTCACGAGGCGCACAGATTTTTATAGACCGTGAACATGGAACGTGACACCAAGTCGGTCGTAAACTGGAACAAGATTATGGTATCATTCGTATAGGTTATATAAGTTCCAATACTTACGAAAAAACAATAATATTACGAATTATGTACTCGTACCATTGATTTTACAATATTAGCGATTATAACATATAACGAATCTTTTTATGTTTAAGGTAACATCACGCCTGTAATTCCCGAAGAAATAGGCAGATTAGTGTTGTACACTATCACGTTTTACTAATTACGTTTACGTCTCACTATGGAATAAAGTGACCCTATTGCCATATACCGGGTATAAAGCCAGACATCGAGCCACTAGTACTAGTAGAAATTTGAACTGGAAATTATAGTCAAAAAGATCCAATAGTACCCTGCCCGGGTTTTGAACCCAGGACCTCTCGATCGGCAGTCGTCCTGACAATCAATCAAACAACAAGGCAGGCATCAAGTCGAGTCCGTCGTGTATTTATGTACAAAATTAATAAACCATCTGACACCAGTGACAAATGACTACTGAAGCCCATAGATATCTGGAACCCGCCTTAAATGGGTCTTTCAATAAGAATAACTTTTGTTAACATTCATCAATAAAATTACGTGTTGTAATAGGTAACTATTATTTGTTTAAAGGACTGAAGGGATTGGACAAATAGACAGTGTATTCGTGTAAAGTACACATTGCAACTGATATGTAAAGTTAGGTTACACAAATCGCGGTCAGTAGTAGACTGGGTGACCGCTAGTGGCAAATTCTCACGCTCTGTCGTACTTACAAGGGCACCATAAGTTGTCAAATTAAAGAATCTGTTTAGATCATGTTGCTATCGTAATAACGCTGATCCCAATTGGAGGTTTGTAACGAGGGATACACATCCGGCAGACGGGATGTTTATTTATTAATCCGAATGGGTGGTGGTGGTGAAATATGCCCTGAACATTTCACAATTGCGGAGTAACTAGTGCCCAGCAGTGGGACGAAAAAGACTTGCAGGCGATCACTCAAAATTCATGAATCAGGCGAATAAATAAAAACTAAGTGCAACAATCAAACACCAATAGAATTATATATAAGAATAATTATTTCCAAGTAAAAAATGGTTAGAATTAAGAGGACACTCTGAAAATGGTTTCTTTTGAGTATAAACAAACGAAAAGCACAAAATTGGCTGCCAACAAATTAAACCTTTCCTCGAATAAAAGGAAACAAAAGCTGTGTGTAACGGTGGATTTTTCTGCGCACTAGGGTTCAAAATTTAAATTCCCGACGGTCATTTTACTTTTTGGGATTATGCTAATCATGACTGCACCGTGCAAATGACCTTTAAAAACTTTGTTTTATAGCTTTTTAAGGACGACACTGTCATAGTGTTCATGCCTACCACTACAATAAAATAGTTAACTCATTGACAAGATTTCATTTATACTCTTCCGAGCTGGCGGAAACAAAGTCGTTTGAGTTGCCTTGTGAAATAATGATAGCAAAAAATAAGAAAAATTGTCACTAAGAATTTTAAAACTTTTTCGAGCAACAGCCTATATACAATGTACATTCGCGTGTACAATGTACATTCACAAATACAATTACTAAGACTCAGTTGGATAGTCGTAATCCGCGTCTGCATAGTAAAGCCGTTAAAATAAAACAATGCTATGCGAATAGTTGTGCAAGTATTTGCCAGTTGTGCAAATAGCTTTTATATCTTTGAAAATGGAAATAGAAAACTATGTTTTGAATGCGACAGTTTACAATTTAAGAATGATTTTAATGTAATATATATATACGTATTTATTTAATCATTTACTTACCCGTAATGAATACAACGTGAAATAAAGAAACGTAAAATATCTATCCAAAAATAGCGCTTATTACTAAATAATTCGAGAAGACTCCTTAGTGGAAAAAACTTGGTTAAACGTAAACTCGTAGAGAACTTTATGAATCTAATTAATAAAATCTGCAGTTCATTAGATACACTAATGTTCGCTGTTCAATAGACTCCCAAATTAGCTTCTCAAAAGTTCTAACTAAAACAATTCATTAAGCGTTACACGGTCACAATTGAGACAATTAAACTTAGTCTGGATTCAACTTTAGTCCGCATCTGCATAGTAAAGCCATAAAATAAAGCTATTTTCACAGTTGTGACAACATAACTTGTTACGTACGAGTATGTGACTAGCTTTGAGAATATACCCCTAAAACTAGATTAAATAAATAGTTTTACTGTTATATGTAAATTTTTCGATCTTACGCTTGATCCATTCTCTACGTAGCGCTCCACAATCCGCATAAAGCTCGGTAGAACTGTTAGTGCAAATTGCATTTGCATATCGTACATATCTAGAGACGTTGTCGAGACAAGGTCTATATATTCTACGGTTCGACTATATTCTGTCTGGCATTACTGCTATAAAATCTCTCTATATGTACCAGACTATTCCAATAATTTCATTGTTAGCCTTGTAAAATACAATGGAAATGTACTCGTACATATTGTCACGGCAATTTCTCATAAAGATATACAGAGGCTTGGGATCTCCATTTGCTATCCTCGTAAAATAATTCTTACACTTCTTCTACTTTCATCAAAATCAGAATACTCGCGCGTCTATTAATTATTTTCGTTACCTTTCTTTAAAACATATATGGTATAATTGAAGGTCATACGACTAAAGGTATTTCTTGTGGCTTAACTATTCTTATTATCCTTATAAGTTTATTTCATAATCCTGATCTCTTTCAATCTTTCTATTTTCTTATAAGTCTAAGTTTTTAGTAAGTAATTCTTGACAAGTCCTTTCTACAGGCTAATTACTACATTTTGTTTAGTTTTTTCCTTCATTGTTGCGTTTTATGCTTTAGAAATTTGATAAGACTATCATTAATGCAATCAGCATATGTAAGTGCGCTACAAAGAGTAACTCAATAGACTAAGAAACTAAGAAAATATATTTGATAATGAACTCTTAATTCTACCGAATAAGTGAAAATCATAGCATATCAGATTTCCATGTAGGTACTTTATAAACACAATTAATAAATAAAGTATTTTTTGCATACAAATACATCTCTTAGTCTTTTCTAAGCAGTGCCTGTATTATCTAAGTGGACTGTAAAAGTTATGAAGCTTAATGGATCCGTTACCTACTGCAAATTACATTTGCATATACTTATTATATTCTCCACTACCGATCGACTACTCGAACATTTTCAGGCCTTATTATTGGAAGTGGAAGTTATTATTCATGCACCAATCTACTATAATACTTACGCATCATATAGCAATATTGTTTGGTCCAATAAGTTATATTTTCTTAACTTTGTCGAATTTACCTTCATTGAGCAATTGATTTAGTTCATCGCTTAGACAAGCTTACTAAAGAGAAAAATAAATATAACTTTAATATAATCGAAATCTTAACTTTTCTTTTGTTATAATTCTGTAAATATATAACAAACAATTGTTCAATCATATTGGACCTAAAGCGTACTTTAAGGCTGCGGGTTTTCCTGAACATTATGAAAAACACAATGGCGCAGGACAAGGTCATTATCCACACAAGAGGCTTCATTTATCATCGGCTCTTTATAAATGATGCTTTCTCCGTCCCTTTATTCACGTTCTGAAGAAAATCCTCATAATATAAGTATCCAATTGAAATATGTATGTTATCTGGTGATCTTCTGCTCAAATTGTGGTGTTTACTGCATTTAAGACGTTTCTTTGTAATATAATTCCTTCGAAACGCAACAACATTTAAAGAAATATCATTATGTCCTCCGAAAATTTGTTTAGTCGTTCCTAGGACGATTTTAATCCATTTAAGTAGGTATTGTCTTAAATCGTGTCATCTATTTAAATCAATCACAATTACAAAATAAAGTGACAAAAAATTTTACGTACAGATTAATTATAAGTGTTATTATTAGATTAAACTCGATATAAATATGTATATTGGTATCTCAACAATACCTACGTATGATCAAAAACATCTGCATTTAAATGTTAAGATTTATGCAAAATAAATATACTTTATTATTTTAGAAAGAAGGCGAAAAATTACTTCACATTAGCTGCAGTCGAGTCCTGTAAGTCGTTTTTCATATTTATGCAAGTTTCCGAGTGCCGGCGATATTCAAGCCCGACGACGCTCATATAAGTACCTTTAAATAATATAACTCCACTAAAAATATACGAGCGCTAAAAAGTTCACGGTACATTAACAATTTAAAACGCTTATTTAAATAAAGTACAAGCTATGTAGGTACTTACATGAAAAATTTAAGCGACGCCGAAGCGATGTTTATATGTATTTATTAATCTAGCGATATAACGTCATTACTCGAACGAATACTTTATTCTTAACAAATGGTTTAACAAAAAAACCTTTTTTGCAGCATTTTATATAGTTTTAAGCATGAACTAATATGTCTCATTGTATTACACGACGCGATTTTAAACGGGTTATAGGTGCTAGTGTACAAAAAGTAGTTCTTGTAAAGCTATAACTAAAATAGGAAACAAACATTAATTTGTAATTAGGATTTCGTGGTTGATGCATTTAATTTGTACGAGTAAATACCTACAGTCGAATCAAAAGGCAAGATGGCGGCGCGCGAACGTGCGGCGGCATGGGGTCGTAACTTCGCGCGCGGGCGACATCTATAATTCTAGAGCTATCATTCATTAGCATACGTATTAGATTACGCGCCCCGCAAGTAAGTACAAATTCTGTGCACGACTGTACACCGAGAATTCCGGTGGTGGTAAATTGTAGTGCATATAAAAGACTTCACTTGGAGCTTGCTGCTAGCAATTAGTGGAACTTTCTACGTTGAATAACAATTTGTTTTACTGTTTTGTTAGGCCATTAGGCAAAGGTGAGGATGTAAAAACATATGTACGTACCTATACCTATTAAGGTATGGAACAGCTTTCAAGTTAAACTATTTTTTCGAAAAAGAAGTAATCAAAAAGATTTATCAATTGATTTGAAGAATTCACTGCATAGGAAATACCTATTAGTTGTTGTAAAAGTGACGATTATATCTACAGTAGAATTAAAAAAGTAATAAATCTGGTCCGCACTCAGACGGAATCAAACTGCAGATACTTTACTGAAAAGACCAGTAAGAAAAGCAATTGATGATAAATCGCTAGTATTTCCTCCGCCGTGGCTGCTTCAGCAAATATCTAGCGCGCTAAAAGGTTTCTGCGTCTGAACTTTTATTTCATGACATTTATGCTATTCAGCTAAAATTGCCAAGAGATATCGCGAGAAAATTTTAGAAAAGAAAAATTTATTAAGGAGAGTTTTTAAATTTTTCCCTTAAGTAATGTTTCAAATAATAACCGTATTGAAGAGAATCTTCAGAGATTTTGTATAAAAGTTCATATTTAAAGATTTATTAAAGAGAGTGTTCAATTTTTAACCAAAAGAAAATAGCCAAAGTGGATATAAGTAGGTCTGTATGTACGGTACACGGTCCGTTGGTCCAATTCCATAGATCTATAATATTGTTTATCCTTTGTATTAACGCAATATATCATACTAAAACAACATTTGCAAGCCCTCCCCCGTTACAGATTACGGCCGCTCTGACTCTTGCTGTTTTAAATTATTACAATTGCCCAACAAATTTATAGCAATATTAATAATAAAATATAGCAATTAAACTCCCAACTTTATGACGATAAAGTCGCAATGAGTATAATTCCGAATGAAACAGAAATAAGACACCAGTGAAGCGGCTCTGACAATAAAAGTACCTACTTTTATAAGACTTCTTGAGTTAACTCATTAGATATTCATTTTCATTTCGTAGTTACGCTCCTAATTTTACATTTTACGGTTTATGTCAGTGAGAAGATAACGTTTTAAAATAAGGAACAGTATAAAAGTTTTACGATAGGTGTAGTAATAATAATACAATAACAGAATTAAGCAAAGTGCTTCGACTAGTTTTTCAAATTCCACTGACATTTTTCGAATTGCTATTTTATTGTAGCTAGCAAACTATGGGCTGAAAAGTATTTAAAAAACTATAAAAAAAGAAAATTTTACACATATTAGAACGAGTATTGTTTTAAGTAAGAGGAATCCGTGCATAATATGTAATAGACTCAGTAGAATACAACAATTGCTGAAACAAGTACATTACAACTTGTGCCACTTGCAGTAAGCTTGCAAACGAGTTGTTGTGTTTGATCGTTTCCTGGTCATAATAGAACAAAGAACTGCTGAGTTCTGGTATTTGTATTGTGTTTATGAAATTTTAATCAAAATTTCCCGAAGATCCCGAAAGTGTCGTGTGGTTCCTAGTGAAGACCAATATTCTTAATGCGAAGAATTACATAAGTGTAATGTGTAATAATTATATGTGACTTGTGCTAATAGGTCAACGATCATTACTTTTCGATTTCGATTACATTACATCGATGGTTACAAAACCCGCTATTTTCATTTTGGACAGCGTTTACATACTGTATTCAATAACATTTTACATTTAATACATTTTAGCGTGGTCAGCTTTACATCGTATATAAAATAAATTTTGATATGTGTAAAATAGACTGCCCAGATGAAACTCATTTTCTAAAATACATATAATGCTACTTCAGAATAAAGTTCATTTAGGATTCTTCTAGATTCAGCTAAAGAAATTACAATAACGAATTCAATTATCGATATCAAATACCATTTGCTTTTCAATTTCAGAAGTCAATTATTCTCATAGTATTTTGGGATAACTCTTTATGTAGCTGTTCTCGTAGGCGATACTTTTAATATTTACATCTCTCTTTTATTTAAAAATGTTTTACAATTTCTTATATATGCATAATGTGTGAACAGCCGTAAGAAACAGTGAATATTTTAATTCTCAAGAGTATTTACATATTTTCTGTTGACTATAGAGACATTTTATTTATTTTATTTGGACCTACATCTTTAGCTTCAATAAAAATAAATATACAGACCATAATCTGCACTTTGTCCGTTAGTACATTCCATACCTTAGTAACAAAGTTTTGTCTCCTAACATAATTTACAATGCAAGGTATTTGGCGTGAAGCCAAGAACTCGTTCTTGCAAAAATGCACTAGGAGGATGGTACTTAACAAAAATTTATGGATAGTTCCTACATGAAACTTAAAAATAGTACTAATTTTAACTCTACTTCTGCTATATGTGAAATAGTAATTCACGCCCTATATTTCCAGACATCCCTAAGCCGTTGTACAGAGATTACGTGCACGCATACGCCCACTTTTTTATATTTAGCTTGACAAACGGGGCCCCCGATGGTAAGTGGTCACCGCCGCTTATAAACATTTATGATACCGAGGTGTGGCCGACTGTGGCGATGCTGAGTTTAAAAGAAAGCTCTCTTCGCATTTTTCATTAAGAATCCAATGCCATAGTGCTGCGGGATTACCTCACATTGCGTAAAATCAATAATTGTATGAATTTAATAGAAAATGTTTATTAGTGGGTGAAGAGACATAGTAACAGCAGAGCGTAGTCTGCAGAAAGCTCTTTTTCGCCTGTCTCTCTCTTCTAAAATTCTTTTCTCTCTCTACTTAACCTGATATTTATACTTTGTATTAAATATTTCAATAACTATACGCTGTTTCGAATATGATGTAAAATAATATTAAAAATCTGAGCAATGTCAATGCTCTTAAAGTTGACAGCTTACGATTACATACAAATACCTCAAATTGCCTTACCCAGTATACATATCTGCCTTTTCAAATGTACAGACGCATTAAATACAGCAATATCCGCAAAAATTATTTAATCAAATTGTAAGGCGTTTAAAAATATTCATTTCCTCACCACAATAAGCCGTTAAGCCTTTACGATTCCGCCATAATGCGAAAAAAATGAAAACTGGGCGAATCTATAAAAACGAAATATTTTTCGCTTATAAGGTGTTAGCCCCTGAAATATGCTTATTCCCGGTTCAATAAAAACCTATGCGCCCCATAAACAAAGTAAACGACTTCCAGCGAAATGATTTCATTTCGACGTGAGAGGAGAAAACAAATTACCTTATTGTAAATCTTTCTTATCTCGGTAAATAAAGAAATCCTTAGAGCCTTGTAACCGGTCGTATACCGAATTGCTTCGCCACGTCAGTGGTCGCTGGAGAGCAATTTGATGTTATATTGGAGTGAAGAAGACGAATATATACCGAATGGAATATATTTTAGACACCTACCGAATGGAAAGCGACAATCTACATGTTTGGCTTAGACAGATACTGTTTAAAGAAACATTGTCGCATAGATCCCTCTCTGAAAACCTGTTAGCAGAAAGACGCATATGCGATTCGGTTTTGAAATTATCTAATATAGTTGTATATAGAAAAATAGTATTACAAATTTCATATGAAAATTTGTATTAAAAATGTCATATGAATTTGAAACTAGTTCATTTTTAAGTAGGTACCTATGTATTGTTAATTATAATCGTGAAAGTTCTATTCATTTCAATCTTTATACAACTTGACAATTTCACAATAGTCATTTTTTTATTTTGTAGATATGTCTGCATAATATTCAAGTAATACCAACATGATAAATATAATACCTAACAGGAGTTGAACTCAAGCAGATCCAAAATGAAAATTTTAAAAAAAGTCCTATTTTTATTTTACGGATGGAGATAAATTTTAATGTACAGATAAATGTAGTAAAAAGTTCCCATTAATTAGAAAATTTTAGTTAGTCATATACTTAGATGTATGACGACCATGTTTTTATAAATACTCTGAAACTTAGATTTTCGGCAAAAACGAAACGTAGGGACAATAAAACGATATTTATATCATTATTGTTGTGAAACGTTAGGGAACATTTTCTAACGCTGTGCATTATCATATTATACCGGCGTGGTGTCCGCCAAGCGCTGTTTCTCCCCCGTCTATAAAGCGTACTTCACCAAGGACAGCGGATCTCCTGAGAATTTCCCCGAGACCCGTATTTCTCATAACAAATGGTCCATGGCTCGAAACGACAAGTGACGACATTTCATTTTTCATTTCCACTCTCAACATGCTGGCTGTACTAATCGTAATTGGTGAGTTATTATGAATGTCACTTTGTCATTAATTGATAAAATTTTACATTTAGAACTTAATATTTGATAGCGGTATAATGAAGATTACTTTCCCTAAAATAAATCCTATTCATAGTTTTCAGTTAAATATTTTTGGTATTGGTAGAATTGTTAGTTGTATAAAACGCTTTTGATTGCCTTGCAATAATTTCGACCCCAAGCTATTATTAACCCTAAACGTTAAATAATTTTATGACTACTTAATACAATTAAGAAGATTATGAATATTTTAATTACTGCTTCTGCTAACAAATATATAATAAGGAAATATTTATATATTCATAAGTTTGCAGGTTTTTGCAAAATGTTTAAAATGTAATAAACGTAACACTACGCCTGTTATCCCTGAGGAGGTAGGTAGAGGAGAGTAGAACATTACCACGTTCACCAGTTACGTTTACGACCCACTATAGAATAGGTAGTGAGCCTATTGCCTAAAATGTTATGATATTTGAAAATAAATTAACAATACCCCTATAACTATCTATATACGTTAATAAACTCTCCATAGATGTAGAGATATTCCGATTTTGGTGTTTCCTGCCTACTCCGTACGGAATCTGGCGGAGCGATAGAATAATAAGAATAGTTAACAAACTCTAAATTTTATTACTCGCGCTGTTTACATTGCAGTTAAATCGAAAATATCAATTATTAAAGGGAAATAAATATGAAATAAATCAAAAATTAAAGATTAATGTATTTGTAAAAAAAACCCTGTAATTTGTATGAGGACGAGTGGAAGTTCGAAGTTAATGTGTAAAAACTCGTTACTAAACGTTAAAAATAAATAATTCGTAAGTTGTAAGCGACTTTGGAATTCGGAAATGAGAAAAGTTTTAATACCTTCCTTCAAGTAACGCTTATCAAGATTAAGAAGTTTACAAGAACCATTATCGTGGATCAACTTCATGAAATATAGGACACAACTTTGTTGAAACCGCGGCAAATGTGCCGTTGGGAGAACATTAAAAAAAATTAAAATGGTAAACCAAAAAATCATTATAAATAATAGTCATATTATACATTACCTTCCGGCCCTCTCATATGTACCGCATCAGCTCAGCATCTGAAAAATAAAAAATAATTAATTCCCACCAGAAAAACACAATAGGTATACAATGAAAATAAATTCAATCAAATAAAACGGGGCAATTGAAGGCGAATCAAAACAAAATAGAACCAACAAGTCAACAACACTTGGACGCGTCACGGTTGATGGTGAGGGTACGAAAATCTTCGGGGAGTATTTGACGCAATCAAATTTTATCGAATCATCTCCCTTCAACGTTTTTCCTTGATCTAGCATCCAGAGTCGAACCAAATAACAGCAAACGTACCTTTAAGAACGATATGTGGAGCTTGTTTCATTTTTGGAATAAAATTATAAAATGAAAATTCTCAGGCCAATCGACATGAAGTAGTGTTAACGTCGAGAGCTGAGTCGCGTCTAACTTTGCGGCGAGCCGCGCCCCTACACGCTACTTGTACTGAATCTCTACCCCTATTCCGCGCTTCGGGAGGCGCTAGCGGTGAATCGATAAAGACCTTACATTTGCTACTGTGCGCATTGCAAAAATATACCGTAACGCCCTGTATTACGGTCGAAATTATATTGTAAGCGCGAGTGCTTACGGTCCTTCGTAGTCTGCTACATGCATTTGGGAACCCGGGGATGCTGCGCAAAACAGGAGCACGAAATATGAACGAGACTGCGAGGCGCTGGCGGGTGGGGCGGGGAGTGAGCAGACAGGGGATATTTGAATAGACCTCGCCGGCCGATGATGGTCGCCGAGGGGTGAGGCGAGTGGGGGGAGCCGCGGCTGTTGTGTCGGAACCACGCTCCACGGTACAAATCGGCAATGTACAGCACGCAACAAATGTGCACTTTCCATCACGGCTTTTATCAGAGCTCCCAGTTGTTTCCCTTAGAAAAAAAAACAAAAGAGCGTTGGATAATTGAATTTACCCTCATTACATTATCTGCGAAGCAAGATGTTCCTCAGGAAATTGTATTCAATTCCTCTTTTTACTGGCACTACATACAAATGGATTCTTTGTTTTCTATACGAGTTGATTTCAAGAGTGGCGAAAGATTCGCGAGGTTCGCTGGGCTTTAGTTGCTTATTAAATCTTGTTATAATAACTGACATTAAGAGTATTGACTTTTTCTACAGTTTATTGAGCGTTAAAATAATATAATGACCATGAGCGTATTTAGTATTAAAATTATTCTGCGTTTATTTCATTAATTATGTCTGCCAATTCGTGATTGATCTACGTGGCACACTATGCTCCTATACCATTATCATTCTAAGTGGAGTTCCATATTCAATAAACAATAAATAAATCATTAATTTAATAATAAATGGGGTGGTAATAATGATCATGATATTTTTAAATCAGGGCACATAAATTTTGCTTTGAACAGAAGATTGTATACACATATTAGCGCCGGAACTTAGTACCGATATATAATACAAAACTGCTATGTATTAATGTAAAAAAGTGTAATCTCATTCCGGTCTATTAATGTATGTGACGTGACATGGATACAGTCACATAAGCTCCTAATATGTATATACATATAATACATGCAAAGACAGAGCTTACGCTATGACGGATATCAGCCGAGGGAATTAATACATTGTGACACATATCAGACCAATGAAATTTCATTATAGGCATAATTGAACATCGCATACATGCCAACAAATTGTATGGATTAGACAATTCACGTACCTACCATATGTAATGTTAGACGCATACGAAAATAGAATTATAGACTCCGTAGCAATGTTGTTTGCAGCCAGTTCTAGAAAGGTTACGATAACAATTATGCTTGTAGGGTTGTTAGAGAATTGTCGCCAAAAAAATTTTAATTGTCCAAGGGCTTACGTTGATTAAGTATTAAGTACGAGTACATGTAGATTTTTTGTATTACATGTGAGTACCAACATACATAGTAGTCACATACTCATAATTACAAAATATTCATTTTACTGGATTACTGTAGGTAAGTAGGTACTCTATATTGTTCTCGATGTACTGCGCTGTAAACTATAGTGTATGTAATTCCACGAAATCTCATAGGAATGTTCTTTATACTCCATTATTAATCAACTTTCGATATTCAATATGTATATGTGTTTTTTTATTATTATTAAAAACTCATCCTACCCTCGAGGTAACTACGGTTATATTAATAAACAAATTAACTGAGTTTTGATTAGATTAAAAAAAATCTAAGTGACTTAATTTTAAAGTTATACCTTTTAAAATTTAAATATCTAAAATAACGTTCAATATTCGGGCGATTATTTTAAAATCCTCTGCGATCGTGTTCTATTTTCAAATAAACATTAACCGCCAAAATCCACGCGAACCGCAACATAGTAGAGCTATCTTATAAAGCGTAACGCGACTGATTTTGACAGCGAGTGATTAATACGTATCTGACGTTGCTAAACTCATAGATTACTTATACTTTAACGTCCCTTTTCTGTGAGAAAGCCTCAAAATGATATAAAAAAAGCTCTCATCCTTAATTTTTTATTATATGTAAGAGATTTATGAGACTTATTTTTCAGATTATAAAAACTCAAACAATAATAGAACCACAATGATAGAACGATAACAGATTTTTTTGTCGTAATCGTCACATGCATCTATCTACATTCAGGGAAATATTATTTATTACTTTACGTAACTTATCATTAAATTCACTTGGCTGATTTTATTAATTTAATAAAATACATTTTACATTTTGCCCGCGTAAATGAATAGAGACACAAGTTTTAGACTACACAGAAATGATGTTTATTTCACTAAATTAGAAATAGAAGGAACGCTTTTGCCAGTAAAATTATAAATAATTTATATAGTTAATATCCGAGATAAAGTACGGAAAGTGATTATTGGAAAATGCTGGCGGGAATCTCAGCTGTAAATAAGTAGCGTTGAGTATCCGGTACATTAAAGTGAGAACTTAAACAATGTCCAGGACGCTATCAACAAATAACTCGAGTTTCAAATACAGATTCGCTTTGTAAACCCCCATTAATTGAACCGAAGCGCTAGCTTGCTTGGGCCTCCGCCAATTTAATATATTACTTGGCCCAGCGACGTAGGCTTCGTAATCCAACGTTGAATAGATATTATTAGGCAAGAATACGTTAACTATTCTACCCGTACTAGACATTAGCGTACTGATGTATTTTGCGGCTTTATCATTAACGCGTGTTAAAAACCAATATCTCGAATTTTTGGCTTTTGGGTAATGACTTTTAAATTTCTTGAAACCGTAAGTATTAAATGTCACCTAGGGAAAATTGTTTGTATTGCTTAATTTATGATTTAAATATCATCATCATCAGCTTATCTCAGTCCACTACTGGACATAGGCCTCCTCCAAAGAGCGCCGCCGCGCACTGTCTTCGGCTTGCCGCATCCAGCTTCTGCCTGCAGCCTTTAAATACATGATTAATTAAATCATTAATAATAATACTTGTTATTGTTGTATCATAAATTTGATATGCAAAAAGTCAAAATCAACTATTAAGTACGTTACGAAGTCACGTTTAAAATCAATTATGACAAAAGGGCAGGAAATTGAAATGTCAGTAATAATTTTGATTAAAAAAGAATTTCTAGACAATGTCATAAAATTTAATTACCTACACTTAGACATACCTGTTAATTCATACATACATGTGTTCGTACATACATACATATATACAACTTGCCGAGAAATTAAAAACGCTATGCAAAACAGTTAGAAATCTTTCACAAAAAGCATCTAGGGAATAGTAACGCTTTTAAAATGCAAATTCATTGTAATACGTTAAAGTTCCCCGAAAATACAATAGCCAAACTTTTGCCACGGGAATAAGCGATCTATATGGAAAAAAATAAGTTTACGCCCGTTAGTTTTATTATCTACATGTTAATTGGGCTCGGAGGCGCTCGCTTGGTAGCAGTCCAAATAGGAGTTGTACGCCGTTATTCTGTAAAGTGCAAGAGAACTAATTAAGATAAAGCCGCGGCAAAGTTCTTCGAACATTTGAATCGCAACAACGGTTCTCAGAAAGCGGAACTTCTGAAATTGCCTTATCTGCGGATTCGTTCCCTCTATTCGAGGATGGGATATTTTGGATTTCAGAAATCTTTAACGAAATATAGGTAGCGAATTACAATATTGACATAATGCATATTTTTACTACATTTTTCTGGCGAGATGTTTTACGACATTGTTAGACCAAAAGTATGTAGATTGAGAACCATATCACGGACAACAAGACAGTATAAATCAAATCATTTTGTAATCATAATCTTAGTAGATATGCCCATAAATGAAATTATGTACCTATCTACCAGTTAGTTAAATGGGAGTAAATGTAATTTTTAATGACCTAGTTTCATAATTGTATGAACAGAATAAGCCTATCCCCGATAGCTAATGGGGTCACCGATGTCAATAGACGTTTGGGCGGCATCCCGGCCCGCTTTAATTTTGCATAAAGTGCAGTAACTGTGCGCTTTGAACGGCCAGAGGATATTTAGGAGGCAATTTCGAACAGCGTACAACGATAACGGCTACAGAATATGGGGTTGTAACCGCGACAGAAGTTCAAGTCAGTATAACTGGGCCAAATTAAAATGTAACGTAACATGTCGCACCTGTACTTTACCGAATGGCTAGGCAGAAGAGTACAGTACATTCACACGTTTCGATAGTTTTGTTTTATGTTCCACCATTAATACAGTGCAACTATTGGAAAATTGAAGCAAAACCCAATAATAATTTGTTCGATTTGAGGATTGAAGGCAAAACTTCTTGATCAGTAGTCCCGCTCGCAACCATTAGACCAACGAATCATACATACGAGTATGTACATATCGTTACGCCAGGTCTCTTACAGGGTAGACGGAGAGCATCATTGAATCAGTCAATTAAAACATAATATTTCATTTTACTTAAGCATTTAACTTGATTGCTGTGATTTAAATTTAAATTAAATAATAACCGATTTTCCATGATTTATTTCTGTTTTTAGTACCTAAAGTAAAATGACGCTTAAAATCTTACAAAAAGTTACCAAAGACATCATTTGTACTGAATATTCATGAGTACAGATTTGATAGCGACACTAGGCGAATACATAGGTATAGTATGTAATTGAATATCTGTTAGGTACCTATATCAAGTACATCCAAGTTATTCTATGTGCCTGTAATCAGTTCGTTGTTGCCTTGTTTACACATAGCTTACTCTGCAGCGAATGGAACCTTCTACGTTCCCTAATAATACATAGCGGTCTACAATTGCGCCAATTTCGTGAAGTTCTCTAAAGTTCTCTAAATGCAAGTGGGTGTTTGAATAAAAAGAAATCTGAAACGAATTATAAAGGAAGTAAAAGTTTGCAATAATGTAACATCACGCCTGTTATCCCCGAAGAGGTAGGCAGAGGAGTGTAGAACACTCCCACAATTCACCAGTTA
>DWTO01000762.1:0-18956 GCA_018244755.1 Jemadia pseudognetus | reverse complement strand
TTTGTTGCAAGTGCGACTGCCGATCGCGAGGTCCTGGGTTCAATTCCCGGGTCAGGGACTACTAAATTTTTATAATTTAGATTTTCTAGTAGTGGCTCAGAGTCTAGACATGTGCCCGATTTATGGCAATATACTCACCACCTATTCCATAGTGGAACGCAAAGGTACCTACCTGATGAATCGCGGGAGTGTTCAACACCTCTGTGCCTAGCTCTTCGGGGATTATAGGCGTGATTTAATTTGTTAATCGGGAGGTCAAAATTCGATTCCCGGTCCAGCTGCCATTGTGTTTTTTCTAACTTAAATTCCTAGAAACTCCTCGGCGTGCGGATATATCCAGTATAAAACAATAATACATATTAGGATAAATCTATGTAACTCCAGGGACAAAATACCCAGAGCTTGCCAATAGTCTGACAAATTATTCCGCGGTGGGACTGAAAACTGATAAAACGTACTGCACTCCTCTGTATGCCTTTTGGGGAAATATAGGCGTGATATTAAGTTACGTGTATTTTCTTTTCTAGCCTTGTTTTCATACTTATATTTTTTCGGACGATATATCTTCTATTCTTCTCTGTTAATTGATGTCATTCGTGAATAGTTTTCTTCAAAAGCCTTCATACTTAGCAGGTGGCTATTGTAGTTATGAGTACGTAAAAATTCCAATGATAATAATAGATTTCTGTAACAATAGTTTACAAATCGATGAAAATATGAAAAATGAGCACGTTCACATATATCGTAGGTTGGAAGGAAATAAAGGCGCGGGTCAAAGTAACTTACGCGGGGCGAGTTTATTTTTATCTCACGGCGTGGGCCCTTCGGAAAACAAATTTCATGAATAAATTTTTGCCTTTGTAAACAAATCGAGCGGCCATATTAAATTAGGGGCCGTTGAGATCGAACGCAATAAGATCGAGCTGAACTCATGTCATTGTTGAATGTTGAAATGTTTCACTGAATAGTTTTATTATCGCTTCTGTTTCCAGCTAGCGGCGAGCGGAGTTATTTTTACTGTTGTGCGTATGGATTAATTTGCGAACAGAGTTTACATCTGGATGAGTCCTTTATCCCGGATTTGCAGGAGCACCAACGCTGCATCTGTAATCACTGCTAAAGGGTATAATCCAAGCTCTATTGTACTTCAATACCGTCACCAATTACTAAAATTTTCCAAAACTTTATAAGTATACTAATTTGTCTGCCGCGTTGGTCGGGTGGTTGCAAGTTGGTGACTAGAGGTCCCAGGTTTCAATTTCTGGTCAGGTACTATTGGATTTTTCTACTTTGATATTTCTAGTAGTGGCTTTGACTTACGCCAGGTCTATGGTGTTAGCCTCATCCCCTATTACATGATGTGATCTAACGATAACAAGTTAAAAGTGGGAGAGTACTACACTTCCCTGCCTACTTCTTCGAGGATTACAGGCGTGATGTTAGGTAAGGTTTAACGAAGCAATCTTAGTACATTTAGTCATAGATGTAAAACTGGTCTGGCAGCAAAGGTCTGGCCGTGGTTTTAATTCGAGGGACTCGTAATATTTGTGTGATGAACACTAGTATCTGTACTGTACCTATGTGTAAATAACATCTAAGTATATAAAAAGAAATATCTACTTATTTACATGTAGGCTATCAGTCATCTGGTAAACGTAGCAACTGATCCGCCTACTTTGATTTTATCCAGTCGCGTGTTAGCAGTGTGTTTCCCGATATACTTAAATACATAACTGTGATACTGAACAGATTGTCTCAAGCCATCATACCAAAAGACATGTGTATTTCAGTATCATCCCAAGGTCCCGGCTACGGTCTTATTTAGTGGTTCCAATATCTTTTAGGAGGTTTATAGCTTAATTTCTTGGATACTATCTTAGTTAATACCACTTAAAATGAAGGTTATGTCATTTCTACCGTCGACTTTTTTTACGCCTCGCTCCGAATTTATACAGCAGTAAACCAACTGAATGAGACACTTAAGAATTATCTCCGCGGATAAAGAACTCAGTGGTGTGTTGCGTCCGGTTTTACGACACGGGGAGTTTAAGTTTCGAATCGCCGTTTATATATTTTTTACTATCCACCATCCGTATACAGGGTGAAGGTCTGACGTATATTTCAGATGGAGCAGTTTGAACGGCTATGAAAGCTTAAGCAGATATAGGGGAATATTTCTGCGATACTAATACTAACTTTTATTTGAATATGGTATCGCCGTATATTAAAATATTTGCGGTTAAAGTTGTAAAGGAAAAGTTGTAAAGTTAGGTACAATAGTAAAGTAAGGTAAAGTTGTAAACTAAGATAAAGTTGTAAAGTAGGGTAATGTTGTAAGGTAAGGTAAAATTGTAAAGTAAAACCGTGCCCAACACAGAAGGTTTTGTATAAGTCTATTTCCAATATAGATTTATTTAGACATAAAAAAAGTAATATCACGCTTGTAATCCCCGAAGAGGTAGGCAGAGAAGTGTAGTACACTCCCACGTTTCACCAGTTACGGTTACGCCCCACTATAAAATAGGTGGTGACCCCTGTTAGTATATACCAGGTAGATATAAGGCTCCAAGCCCCAAATAGAGAATTTTACTTAGACATATTTTGGTGACACATATACTTGCCTCAATTCCTTTTTGATGCTTTTCTTTTGCTGTTTTTTTCCTGTTTGGATATATTTGACGTTTAAACAGCGATAAAATGTTCACTTGTATTGATCTGATAACCGAACAAATCCTTCATATTATTTATTAAGTCAACGTGTTAACGATGGAAATTATTCTTGAAATGCCAAAAGATATTTTTGAAGATTGCTGGTATGAAGTGAGATTATCAGCTATACTATCTCTGATTTTATCAACCTTCTTTCACTAAGCTTGCTGTAGTTTTATAAAAGAACTATTGTTTAAATGCTGTTAAATGATTGTGTAAGTGCTGTAAGATATTTTAGTGCTGCTAGTGTGGAGTTAGTCTTATGTAAGTCTACGTTCACATTTATTTAAAAAAGCAAAGAAGCAAAATCCTCTTCTGATTTTTTAAGTATAATATGTACGGTTATTAACATTGCAATAGTAAATCAATAAATCGAAAGGTATATAAGCATTGCCATGGATTAAGCCTGAAGCATTACCAAGATTGATTTAGTTAGGACCTGGTGTGCAAATGACCCAGAAACTAGAAACCAAAATGGCTTGAGTAGAAGTAGTACTGAAAATTCTGGAACCAAACTTTTCCATGTAACATATGTATTTCGTTGCGGATCTTGTCTAAATTCTGACACGTTTACCAAAATTATATGATATTCGATATTTTCAGCAAATTTTCATGTGTTATTTCACATGTCCCGTGAACAGCTTGCAGTGTTCGCCAAGGGAATTTAAATCAGGGGACAGGTTTTGTTGAGACAATCTAACTTTAAACGTACAACTGTGTTTCCATATTTGGTGACATACTTTGTTTAAAATTAGTAACTCATTAGATTTTTACAACAGTACACGATTTTCTTCAAAAGTTTGTCGCTACCGATCGTAAATTTGTCACAAATGTACAGGTGATTGCGTTCGCGCCAACTAAATCTGAAGTAGAGTAGAAAAATAATGATAATGAATATGTTTTCTAAAATATATAATGTTTATAAAATATATAAATATATAATGTTATAAAATGTTTCATAGAGATTTGGATATAATAATATTGTTTTTGTGTGATTACCGTTATTTCAAAATTTATATGCAGCGTTTTGCAATGGAACAGCGTGGAGAAATATATTGCAAGTTATAGCAGTTCTGAAAATCACAATAACATAAAAAATAAATAAATCCTATATACTTACTATCACGATTTACCACAGATAAAAATACATAAAAAAAATTCATTGAGCCAATCCAGTTGTACCGTCTAAAATGTCTGGGATACCATAGCACAGTAATAAACACACAAGGGAAAATATGCACTAAAAAAAATTCACTAAAAAACCAAATTAAGAACATTCCACCAACATTTACCTACGCCAAATCCACGTTCATGTTTTTCTTTACATATTCCGCGCACAGCTCGCCCGCAGTTCGCTGAGCGAATTCAAATCAGCGGACGGATTCTGCGGAGATTACGTAAGTTCAACTTTGCAACTGTGTATTGGTGTTTGAGGCGATTGTTTCCCCTTTCCAAACTCCCCGCTAATATAACGGCGTTACTTCCACGATTTTCATACTTACCGTGATTACAACGGTTTCCAAAGCGCACGTGACTTGTGAGAGTTCTTTTAAAGGTCGACATCTAAGACAATTCGAAATAGTAACGATTAGAATCCAAATTTGGTGTGAACTTGAATACTGTCAAAGAGTTTGCACGAAGCCGTATTATGCTAAAAACTCTGGCATATTGTAAACAATCCGTCAAATTGGACAGCAATAAGGGCGATCAGCATTCTGATGGGAGTGTTTTCATTGAAATTTCCAAAGTTAGTCCTTTCAGTTTTGGGGTGGGCATTGAATTTTTTTTCCGTGTTTTTATAACATAGGAGCAATATGTATTATTTATTACCTTTAAGTAAATGTTCGCAACTCATTATTATTTTAATACTACGAATAGTTTCGCCTCCTTGAAACATTTAACGATTGTTGATATAACTAATGAACAATAAGTAATGTTGATAATTAATGAGTATCATCATCATCATCATCATCATCATAATCAGCCTATTTCCGTCCACTGCTGTGCATAGGCCTCTCCAATAGCACGCCACTGAGCTCGATCTTCAACTCTTTGCATCCATCCACTACCAGCTACTTTGCGTATATCGTCACGTATATACCACGTCACGTATATAACGTAAATTTGATCCATGTAAAAAATAACACTCTAATAATTATCGCCCATAAGTTTTCAACTGTCAGTTACCTACCGTCAATTTACTATTACTATCAGTTACCAAGACCACAGATAAATATTGAGATTTAAAACTAGCAACATTATAAGTTCTTTTATCAAAATCAGTCTACTGCAGTCCACTGCTTGACATAGTCCTCCCCTGAAGGATTATGCCCGTAAGCCCAACGGTGGTCACGCGGGTTGGGGATCACACAGGACAACCGCTCGCACCACCTACGCTGCTGCACATAAACAGCCAGGTTATAAAACATTTATTATAACCTAAATATAAATAGAAAATCCAAATTATAAATCTAAATTACAAAAGCACTGGCGTCCTTTCTATGTTAGTAGTCGTATTGAAAACGATGCTACATTCAACGGGTACAGAACCCGATGAATTTAGATCGTAAAAAATGGGTAACCGTTCGGCAACCTGTCATTACCTACATTAAGGATTTCAGGGAAATTTCGCCTTTTTATTGGGTTCGGAATTAAATTTGGATGGACCTTCATCAGTAATTCTCTACATGTCTCCACATCCCAGGCTTATAGGTACTACTACGGAAAATATATTCAAATTCAGCCCAAAAAGGGTTAGAATTAGGCTTGAAGTAAACCTTTCCAATATTGTCGTGCGCTTTGGCCTTTTATTTTATTTTGTATCCAAATCTTATTCTCCGAGCGGTTTCCCAGAATATTAATATTTTTCACAACAAAATTATGTCTCGTTTCTAAATCGCCAAGCAAATAATAAATAGTATATTTTGTGATATATTGTTAAGACAAATTTCCAAAAGTGTCGAAAGAAAATCATTTTAAATATTTATGTAAAGCGAAATATCTACGTCTTAAATTTATTCTTTTTCTAAGTTTAAAATTTCTGAATTATTCTTTTCTTTCACATTTACATTTATGAAAGAAAAGGTTTAGCTTTAATGAAAATGATTCTTCATAAACAAGTACCCTGTAAACGTCATTTTCAGCTTTTATAAAACTAGTTTTAGAATTTTCAAGCTTGTCATAAAAAGTGTTTTTCATAAGCTTCGCAAGCTTTTCGTAATAACGGCTTTTGCGACCTGTCCTCGTCTTCCGGGTTATGTATCTCATAAGCATCATTTATTAAGCTTGTCCATACATTATCATCACCAACCTATTTCCATCCATTGCTAAACATGTCACTCTCAAATTCTCGTTTCTCACCTCGACGTCTTCATTTCCTATCACTGCCAACCACTTTGCCTACATTATAACTGCTAATATCTGGAGCACATTTTAGGGCCTGTCCATAGATTCATTATGCAAAAAAACTTAATATTTCCTCAGAAGCAGCAACATCGACAATTTAGATGCAAACTACAACACACAGAAACGAGTTATTTAGCGAGGTCCGTAATAGCTTTATACATTAACGTAGTTGAGCAACACCTGGGGCCCATTTATACACAAACCAAACTTCTTGAACTACTCGCCAAGCCCCTATCTCGCTTTTGCTACTTGAAACTTATACTTAACTTGCCTCGAATCAAACTTCCATCCATTCATCATCCTTTGAAAGTTAAGTACTAGCTATAAGTACAGCTATGATTAGTGTTCTGGCTATCTTGTACCCCTTAATATCATATTATTGAAATCTTCAACTATCACTTTTTCAATTTATCTCTCTTTTATCCCTTTTATCTATCTCTCTCTCTCTTCTATACTTTTCTTCTACCAATACTGTAACAACGTTACCGACTACAATGTTTTTTGAAAATTCTTAAATTTTCTTTTAACATTTCCATGGTCATTTATTTCTTATGAGCCGTAAGTAAACGATGTCCCAGCACTCAGTAAACGTCGCACGCTAATTTCAAGAGTTTAGTTAGTTTTATCCATCTACGTATACCTCTCTGCAACAATAAAAGAAGTGCAATTCTCCGGTACGTATACGTGTAGAATCTAATAAAAAAAGCAATCAAATTAAATTGAATAAGCTACTCCACTATCTAAACAATGCGGTTATTTACTACAAAGAGTAAAAAAAACAAACGGAAGAAAAAAAAGGAATTTCTGCAGGCAGCAGCCCGAACGCTCCGTATCGTTTACTTCTCAATATTCATCGAAGTCTGTTTCATAATTCTATGATTTACGAGATATACCTATTATTTTATCGCAAATATGGAATATTATGTCACATTGTAAACATAGTTTTAAATCGAACATTGATAAAGTAACAAGTTTTGCATATTTTAATTTTGTTACTATTAATTTTGTACCTTCACAATAAACATTTGTGACATATATGTATACATAGGTACATATCGTCACACCCCTGCCTTAAAGGTAGGCAGATATTAAGGATTTCCATGCTACAGTCCTGGTAGATTTCTTTCGCCGTTACTATTACGTAAACGTTCTGTCACGCCTGTTATCCCCGAAGAGGTAGGCAGAGTAGTGTAGAGCACTCCCACAATTCACCAGTTACGTTTACGTCCCACTATGGAATAGGTGGTGAGTGTATTGCCATGCACCGGGCACAAATCCAGACTCCGAGACACTACTAGAAAATATAAATTATAAAAATTCTATAGTGCCCGACCCGCGAATCGAACTCAGGACCTCTTGATCGTCAGTTGCACTTACAACCAACACGACCAACGAGGCAGTCATTTTGTTTAGTAAATTTTACATTTCAGCTATATCCCCTGCGAAGTGTACGCTGTTATCTACACGTATAAAGTTCTCAATTTAGATGCTTTTAGATTATTAAATCGTTCAAATTTTCACAAGGTGTAGCATAAACCGAACTTTCCGTAATATTGATTATCTCTTGACAAACTTCCTTGACGAATTAGAATGGTTTCGAAGTTTTCATCTGCTTCCCAAATGACTTTTGGGATTTTATAGTTGAAATGGTAGAAATGTTTTTCTGATGTTAATGACTATGTTGATGAATTGTTTGAAATTACATCAAATACGTTGCGTTATGTGTCTACGACTCTACTCTGTGGTCATTTGGTTTTCAAACACATTCTAATAACATACAACTGTTACACACTTAACTGAATGATAAAACAAACTCATCGCAAGTCTGCATGAAATAATTAATAGCGAAGTATACCTATTGTTAGACGCAGCGGCGACATAGGCACGCAGATGGAACGGGCTCCGCGTCGAAGACTCGCATGCGGTGCCAACAAGGCACGCAGGAAGGGCCCTAGCCCCATGTGTCATAACGATCACCGCCTTACTTAATTGTGAATAGATGACGCAACGCGCCTCCGGTAGCATATCGATGACGGTCCTTATTTGGTGGTGCCTGCGATGCCGCTGCAGGTGTGGCCGTATCAATATACACTGTACGGTTACGTGTTACATTAGCTGTTAACTCTATTTCGTCATTCTCAACCCTGTCTATCGTCCCACTGTTGGAGACGAACCTCGTTTCATAATAAGATGGGTTAAGGACATAGTCTACCACACTGGTCACGTGCGGGTTTACAGTAATATAGCTGGGCTGTATTAGCGATATTTAAATATAGATTACTGTAACGACGTTGATCATATCAATAGGTTTGTCCAATGACGTACAAGTTTGTTAACATTTAAGGTCGGACCCTTCTATTTATACAAAAATGCATGTAATTGCTCTGGGAATGTGTACAAGTGTCGCCCTCTTTTGTATGCTCCGTAAAGTAGTCGGTCCCAGGTGTTATAGTTAGATAACAATCGTTAAACCTTGTCGGAGCGTAAAGACGATTTAGGACTGGCGGACGGCACTAACCCATACCCCCACACACCCCCAAGGAGAACCCAGCTTGTGTTAGTTGATTCATACAATATTAATCCTTCTTTGCTACTTTATTTCGCATTAATAATTGATAACAAAATATACAAATACCACTTGCGCACTTGACCACTGTTACAGACAACGGACTCGACTGTTTTAAATCTGTCAGGAGACTCGTTTCAAAAGTGGAATGATAAAAATCGTTGGCGATTATAATAAATATAAATGTAGCTTATTTTTATAGTTGTATTGCTACGTTATCGAAGTAATTCGAAAGAGAAATCCCTCTTTTAAGTATCTATAACGCGAATGTATAAAAACTGAACCAATTTGATAACAAGAGAACTCATTTTAAATTGTTCCCACGTCAATATTCGGTAACCTACTTAAATGCTTATAACCAGGGCACGTCGGGGATACTATTTTTCTATGTGTCAATCATGATTGGTAGATAAAATAATACTAGATAACGTTAAATCGAATATTTTTTTGCTTCGATCGTACAGCCAGCCAACTTTCTAAAGTTCTAATTACATTTAAAAGAAGCTGAAATTAGAAGTAAATCGGATTAGCTATTTCAATTCAATTTACAAAACCAGTACCTACCTACTAAAATATATAAGACAATAAATATATTTTGTAAAGCAATAATTTTAACGTAACGTAACTTCACGCCTGTGATCCCCGAAGAGGTAGGTAGAGGAGTGTAGAACACTCCCACAGTTCACCAGTAACGTTTACGTCCCACTATGGAATAGGTGGTGAGCCTATTGCCATGCATAGCACACGTATCCAGACTACCAGACACTACTAGAAAATCTAAATTAGAAAAATTCTATAGTGCCCGACCCGGGAATCGAACCCAGGGCCTCTGGATAGTCAATCGCACTTACAACCAACACGACCAACGAGGCAGTCAGCAATAATCTTATTTTCTAAAATATGTACAATCACGTAAAAAGAACGACGAATGGATTTTTTATTTTTTTCTATTTTTACTGTCATTTTAATGAACGTAACGCTTACAGATTTGTGTTTAATATAAATAATTACAATTAAAAATATACGCTCAGATATTGTTGAAAAATTTCTAAAATGCATTTTAATTACTGAAAGATGATAATAGTTTTCGTTCACGATGTTCAAATCTTGATTTTATAAGTAAAAGGCGTGGTGTACACGCTTTCAAAATGTCGTTAGCGAACGTTGCCAGCAGACGTCACTTTGTATTGATTGTTAAAAACTCTCTCGTCTACTGGTATTTTACTATTAAATGATTCATGAGTGTTTACATAAATAATTATATGTATATGTAACATACGCGGCTCGAAATAAGCGTGAGCAAAGCCTGTACATAATATATGTACATACATGTTCACTTTTTAGATATCTAACAATAGACTTTAGTACTTCTAAATGAGTATTCAAAACATGAAGATAAATATAACTAACAATAAACTAATAAACTTTGCTTTTCTGAATAATTATTATGTTTATATTAATATACTATCCATATATCATTTACATTTTTGCTGTATGCATAATTATTTAAATACATTAAGCGGAAATAACGAAATTTACATTGTATTACTTACTTACATCATAACAGGGTTCATTGAACTGGGAGAGAAAAACGATTTTATTACTTTGTGTTACAATTTCTTGTAGTGGCTCAGATTCTGGATTTGTACCCGGTACATGGTAATAGGGGCACCACCTCTTCCATGGTAGAGAGTAAACATAACTGGTAAAACGTGGGCGTGTACTACACTCCTCTGTCTACCTTTTCGGAGGTTACAGGCGTGATGTTACGTTTTTGTTTCCACTTTGAATTTTGCAAATTATTTTCCTTCTGATTGTAGGTGTCATGATGTTCACTCGTGTATCACGAATAACACTATCTATTCAAATCTCTTTTAAATCTCTGCTTCCGCTTAGCAGGAACGTTTGGGTCATTGTGTTTCAGTTAAAACGCGTTCTTTCTTGGTCTTTTATTAATAGCTACAGTGATTTATGAAACTGTTAGAACTAGAATACTATACCTAGTGGCAGATCCGGAGTTTTTGTATAGAAAGAGTTGGATCCAGGCGAGTGAAGGCTTCATTAAACACTAGAAAAGGTAACTACACATTATTTTGCCTAATGAACGCATAGCAGATCGGTTGAGAAAACTTTTTTAACTGTTTAATGACTTCGGGTTAGATTGAGATGTTAGTTCGAAGACTGCCAGATAAATATATCTCGGTGAATTTACATGGCAGCCAAACTAACTTATGAGTTACTGAGATATATACTCACTCTCTTACTATAGTTACTGAGATATGTACTAAGTCTCAATTGAGTTAAAGTAGAGATGAAGTCAGTTAAAAACAGGGCTCTTTGGTAAACGATTCGGAAATCTTGAGATCCTTACTCTTTACCCAACTGGATCCACTACTTTTCACAGCTACCTTTACGACATCAGTTCCTGAACGGAGTATTTCACATATAGGTTATTTCAATAAGTGTTTATTTTAAAAGATGCAGAAGCACATCTATGGAGTTTCTTTCGCCGCTTCTTCTCCATAGCAAGGCCTTTTTGCAGCGGTAGTAGTTTCATTGTGACGTACAAAAAGTGTTCCAATCAACCAATTTTGAATAAAGGCAATCTGAATTTAAGCACAACCTAAGATAATGCCAATGACTAAGGGTGACTGTCTAGTCGGCCCAGCTTGTGGTCCGTTGACTCTCCGCTCGTCAGTCGTGACTTTCTACGGCGATGATTCTCTCCAATTAACGGAATGATTGTCGGCTGAGCGGCAGCGCACGCGGGTGCGCGACGCGACACACTCTTCATACGAGTCGAGTGTTGCGATAGTGTTCGTTAGTTCCGATATCGTACGCCCATTGATTGGGCTTCAGCTCTCAAGAAAGTTACGTCATTAATGAGATTTCATTATATTTAAGTTTACTTTATATTACCGGTATTATATTGCTTTGCACGTTACAAATGAATGAAAAGAGATATTTTTGATAATATTGTCATTATATGTGGTTTAGTATTATCGCCTTTTATCATTTTAGCTTGAATAAATCATTATCAACTTCGTAATGCATTATACGTGGGCGATAATGTCGGGATCATTGTTTTGGCGAAAACAATGGTATTATTATGATTACATCGTCACGTCGGCTTGTTTACGGGGTAGGCAGAGCTAGGCCAAAAATATTATTAACATTTCACAATAATGGACATAAGCAACGAACTGTATGCGAGATGTGTCACTACTGAATATTACAAACATTATTGCATCTGAATAATATCGAAATTACAACAGATTTACATAAGCTCTTGAAGATAAATGTTCCACGCATTACGCAATCATACAAATATCTGCATACACACAAATGTTACAACACAAAAATTACTGTATAAAATATATATTTCTTACATTCGTTATTAAGTAATCCGAGCCAAAATCTCAAGGCGCATTAACGCAAAGTCATTGCCATTACGCTAACGCGCATCATATAATTTCATTGAGCACCTTAAGAATGTATGGATCATAGATGAAGTATGATTATGTTCATTCATGGCTACGACAGGTGCATATCGATAGGTGGCTTCTGTGAAATCGATATTGCATTTCATCGACACAATCGCCTATTAGATGTATTCAACTTACGTACATACGTCGCGTCTAGTTACGTTGAAAATCATTGCTTTCACTCATTTGTATGCTTAAGGTGTTAAAAGCAATGGCAAGGACGGCAAACATATGGTGATATGAAGTATACTTAGGTATGTTACGTACGCGTTCATACATAGATGCTTCACAAGACACAAAGTACCTAAGTAACATAATAATGTCGTTTCGTGTTATAATATTAAACAATAATTCAATTACAAATGCTGTATACTGTACGAACACTAATAACTTCCATCATATATTTAAATAGTACTATAATTCAATTTACATCCTTACTATTTATATACCGCGTTACGTGACGTCCCCTACCGATCGCGTATCCCCGCAGCCGTGACGCTTTGCTCTCTCTATAAATCGAGATACATCGACAGCACGTAGAGTAGGTACAGAAGGGACTTCGCTTCGCTTGACTCACGCGTTTCAAGGACACTCGCTTACAACGTTTAGCTCTTACGATATACCGCTTACAGTGTAACTTTGTAAATTAATAGTTTGCTTATTTCTAGAGATAGAGCTTACGTAGGTATTTTCTATCTGATATATTGTAACAAGTCCCTCGTCGCTATCATGATAATGTGGGATATTGATTTTCCGCTTCTAAATAACGTACGAAACTGTTAATTATCACTCACACAAAGCTTAGTATTAATATACGTCCCAGAATAATGGTCTTATTAGAACGTTTGAGAAAAGATAACCTATATTGTACCTATATTGATTAAGACATTTGCCATTCGGTGTTCTCTGCCTAACTTGTAACGGATCCGACATGGCGTTATAATAATAAGAATAATATTCCTTAAGCTTTACGTCACACTATCTAAGCGCATTTTACATCACACGTTTTATTTCTGTAACTTTTATTACATTGTAAGATTTTAATTACATTGCTGCGTAAGTATAGTTGTACCTGATATATGTAATTAGTAATAGTACTTGGCAAGTAATGGTAGTTACCTTAATAAATATTCAATATTATTGTAATATAATTGAAAATATATCGAGTGTAATGCCTCGATATTACACGAAAATACGACCGTATCGTGTTCCAAGGTAGTATTACACACCGTAGAGATCGACCCTCGCCCCTTTATCATCGAAGTAACCTTTTCTCTTTGTTCCCTATATTCGTGCTTATTGCTTGTTATATTTGACCCTACCGCATACAAATTGCTTCAAAATTCTATTTCTGAGGTGGACATTTATTTCTAATAACATGTTAGAAATGGTATATAGAGGTAAACGCTTTTTTTAAACCAAAATGGGCCTAATGATTTGGATATTATATTTCTGATGAAAGAGGTCATTCTATCATTGGTATTTTATTGCGAAATTTTTTCAATTCCGAAAAAATATCGCAATAGAATAAAAATATCGGAGTAGAGCACAGCCGAATTTAACATGAATATGTTATTAAATAATTTATTTATATTAATTAAATTTTTAATTTAATTCTCTACTCCGTCATATCCCAATGTTACATTTGTGTACTTACCTTTACTGTATACGTTACATACCAGGCGAAAACCTAAACATATTAATTTAGCGCTATATCAAAATTTCCTTACGTGACATCACCCGTATAATCACAAAAGAGTCAGGACGAGGAGTGCAGTACACTACGGAATAGGTGGTGGTCCCACTATGGAATAGGTGGTGAGCATACTGCCATGCACTAGGCATATTTCCCGACTCCGAAATCCAATAGTGCCCGACATAGGATTTCAACCCAGGACCTCTCGACTGCCAACCAACACGACCAACGAGACAGTCATCAAAATTAACTTACCGCGTCGTGTCTAAAATATTAAATATTTTCTCTCAATGTTCCATCTATTAACATTCGACACACACTGTTTAAACGTGGATATTATTTAATTGATTACAACTTTATTTCAAAATATGCTCGTATATTAAATAATTAACAGGTTATTACGATATGGTCGTCCGAGTGGTTATTTCCGATATCCGATAGTTTTTCTATGACCGCTCGCTTGTGGAGTAGGTATATATTTGTCTAGCCGCGGCTATGTCCGGCGCGCGCTCCACTATCGGAATGCCAGTTTCCTGAGGTCACTGATCGCTAAACACATATTTGGTAACGCTATTATGAAATTCAGACGCTGAAACGTAGAAATTAATTTATGAATGCAATCGCTAAACACGTTCAGTGCGCAACAAATTCGAAGCTAGCTTTTAACGGAATGAATTTTTAGTTTGCATGTACCTACAGCAAAGAATTTTGAATTACCTGCCTACTTATTGAAATTAAACTCTTTTCGCAGCATCGAGTACAATATCGAACATAATGGCACGTAGCAAAAAGAGATATTTCAAAGGAAAAAAACGAATCATATTAGTAGCTGTGTATATTCTCGCTAGTGCATGTTGAGTAATGGGGATTGCACATTAAAGGAGGTATGCGTTGATGCGAAGAGAATTTATTACTTCTACGCTGGTCGTGTGGTGTGTAGGGTATGTTAATGCGGTGTGTAAGTGTAGGGTTATTTATTAAATTAGGCGCGTTCGTTGAAGCGGTATGCGGATGTATCGCAACCCGCGCGCACAATGACCGCCGTCCTTCGAGGTCGCTCCAGTTCCAGGGGGAACAACCGCATGGACTAGTTCAGACCGCGGCCAGCGTGTTATGGTCCGAGCGGTTGCGCAACCGCCGGGCATTTGGAGGTGACTTAAAAAATCTATTTAGGTCAGACATTCTTCTTCGAATCACGAATATAGAACGAACACGTCAGTTCTGTAAGAAGATGTTTGGAAGTAAGAAGATATTCGCCACTTAATACTCTCGGTCTAGCCTGAACGTATCATAAACACGAATGTTAGTGTTACTACATCATTGTGACATGTCTTTTATATATAGCAAATAAATGTTGGCGGAAAACAATGTTATTGTTGTTGACGGAAAACGCTACCGTTGCTCTCTGGCATCTGTGCCGTGTGGCTGGAACAAGTTGAGATGACGAAGTGGCTATAAAACAACACTAAAACAGCGCAGCCTTGCCGTAAGCTAAAGTTATTAAACGTAACGAACATACGTGTGACTCACGGGGTGAATACAATGTTTGCCTCACTTCACTTCCCGTTTCTCCACTGTAATTCTAACGTTGCAATGATTAATATATTATGCGTTAGTAATATTGCAACTCGACTGCTGATCCATTGGTACTGCGTTTGATGCGCAAGTCTAATGGTAAGGGTTTTTTTAACTTGAAATTCCTAGTAGTAGCTCGGATTCTGGATTTTTGCTTGGTATATGGTAATAGGCTCACCCACTATTCTACAACGCGGCGTGAAACATAACTTTCGAAAGGTGGGAGTATACTACACTCTGCTGTCTACCTAACAGGATAGCAGGCGTGATGTTTCGTTATAATGTTTCTTTATCCCACTACAACTTGAATAACCCCAAGCATTGTAAATAAAAACCGTATGTAAAAATAAGCTTAGACAAACTGGCAATAATAATAATGATTTCTTCATCCAACTAGAACTATAGCAGAGTCGGTTCTCGACACTCATCTGTCAGCTTAATGACTAAGATAAGGATATTTTTATATTAATTAATGATTATTGCCTTACTTCCTCGTGGGGCGAGCGCACGCTGGCTTATCTCGTACTGAACTTCCATATAACAGGGCAAGCTTCTTCAAAATGACAGTACCAAAGATAGAATGCGCTCTATCGGAGTCAGTGTACTAGTGGTGCGCCGTCCGCGGCCCAAGTGGCTATGATTTGGGATTTCTTTGGATAATATTTATTTTGTCATTTTTCGTAAGTGGTTTTTTTAAATTACTCATTATTGTCGTAATATCATCAAGCCAGAGAGGACAGAGTGTTAAAAATATCTACCGCTAAAGACCCGCCGTGCGTCCCACTCCATGTTCAGTTCAAGGAGAGTTTAAAATTATTTTATGTGCCGATAAATTAAGTACAATGTATGTTGAAGTGAATCCGAACTAATAATGATATGTATGTGATTGTGTATGAGTGTGTAATTTTCATATTAACCATTTATTGATAAAGTTATATAAATCATAATATCTTCACTTAATTTTTTAATATTATAATTTTAGAAAGTAATATTTATTTTTAAATATATACATAGCTAACACCCGTTTAATCGGCGGTTGTAAATATACTCGTGAATGTTAATTCATAATAAACTAAACCTAACAGTATTTTAATGTTTGTTATTCTATTTAAATCACCCGAATCGTGGACATCCTACCCTTATCTCCTTAATTACTTATGTACAGGCGCCTAGACACTGATCGAGGAATTTATTCAATGTTAGACCGAACAGGTTGCTGAATCAATCAGTGTTCTTGCTCCGAGTTTATTAGAAATATGATAGCTATTTTAATATCATTTTAATAGAACGAAACGACTATACATATAAAACGGTAGCCATGTCTCAATGTTAACTAATATAACTGCATATTTAAATCTCCATCGCTTTTACAATCGTATAATGACGTTTGCATTATCCTTCTATAAACATTTATATGTTGACAACACCGTATGAATGGAAGGATTTTATTTAAGCTGTATGGATGAGGGCTCCCATGTATTGGCGGAGTCGAGTGTAGGGGCCTGGTTTTCTTTGGTTGAATGTGGCACTCTGTTGTAGGGACTGAACGTAGTCGATCGAATGTAGATTATAATACAGATGAACGTTAAAATAGTATTTATTGAGCTATTAAACAATTATTTAAGAAGTTTACAGTATAAACATAAGATGAAAACGTAGTATCACGCTTGCAGTCCCCGAAAAGGCAAAGGAATGTACTTTCGGATGTTTAACCAGTTACATTTACGTCCCACTATGGAATACGTGGTGAACATATTGTCATACAGAAAAATCAAGTTGAGACTGCGATCCACTAATAGAAATTCCAGGTTAACAATCCCAGTACCCAATCTGGGGATCGAACCCGGGACGCGCTTACAACTGCACTACAACCGACAGTTTAGATTAGAATTAAACTAAGTATCTGTTTGTGTTACTTCTAAATACCTGTATAAGAGAATATACTATATACTTAATGAGTTGGATTCTTACCCATTTTTGAAGGTTCAGAAAATTTCAGACAAGTTCAACATCGTTCTGAATTATAAATGACAGTAAAAAATCCTAATCATATAAGAAGTTTTTTCGTTACTTGTTTTTTGTTATTTTTTTTCATTATTTCATTTCTGTTAGCAAGGGCGCATCATGGGCATGCTGATTAAAATTGAAATTAATCATAAATATTATGTCTATTGGCGTGAGCAAATCCTCGTTGATAACACGCGGACGCGCCGATACCACGCGGGTCGGGTTTCACTGAGGGGACGTGCTACCGAGAACCCTGTATAGTTGATACCGAAACCATCGGATATGAGAACTGATGTACCGCGCAATAAGCTTTATAAATTAGCTGAGTTCTCTCGAGTCTACGCTACCTAAGCATCCTGCGAGAATCATTGCCTGCGAGTTATTCTTTCTTGGAAGCACTACTCGTACACTCACACCTTTGCAAACATACACAGACACACACGTGTGCGTGTTATATTGTATTGTTGTTTGTATACAATATAACCGTTTTCGGATTGTTGTAACCATATATGTATTACTACTTTGTTTTTTTTAAGTACTTGTGTAGAACTATTTTTATGTTGTTGCTTACTTAATAAATGAGTTAAAATAAACAAATAAATTATTGTTAAACTGGAATATCACTATTGCAAACTTTGTTTGGTTTTGTTCACCGCATTTCATCAGCATCATCAAAAATTATGGCTATTTATATAAAAATATATAAAAAGATTCATATAAAAAGAGTTTCGCATAATTTTGTGTATTATGTTCAATTTGACACGCGAAATGAATTTACGGGCGCGCGCGAACAATGGCTACCGTTTTTTTCGTTTAAAATTAGAATCGGAATTAATTTTAATTTTATACATTTACACACTAACAAATGAAACTTTATTTTAATACATGCTCATTTGTAATGGATGTTTTGTATGCAAATGTTTATGAATCACCGATTGAATCTGATCATTTTTTGTTTAGCTTTCGTATTACACTCGTTGACCTTAGTCACCTAGTCTATTATATTATGACCTTGAAATCATCGTCATCATATCTCAGTTCACTACTGGTCATCTCCCTCCTCTAAGAGCGGCTTTCTCCCACATTTTGAGAAATAGTTGGTTTCTATAAATATTTTTACTATTACATTTATCCCAAATCGATTATGTATATTTTATTAATTACAGTAGTATTCAAAAATAAATAAGACTAAATGTATATAGACTTATTATAAGCATAATATTGTCTATATTGTAATACATATTTTCAAAAACAAATTCATATTTTGAAATTCGTTTTTCAATATATACATGTACCTACTTACGTACATATAATGGCTGAATATGATGTTAACATTCTTATCTAGTCGTTACAGACAGGACAGTTTTTTGCTTAACGGGTGTTTAAGATAATAGTTGTAATCACGATAAATAGCGCCGTCGGCTTAGTGGCGCTGGGTACTAAAACGATGACAAGATAAATCCGGGCAATGAGTGAATGATTTTTTAATCGCTCACAAATCACGCCCACCGAC
>DWTO01000761.1:0-18965 GCA_018244755.1 Jemadia pseudognetus | reverse complement strand
GTTCGACCCGGGAATCGAACCCGGGACCTCCCGATCGGCAGTCGCACCTGCAACCAACACGACCAACGAGGCAGTCAACGTTATTAGTATTGTTAAACATACACGTCAGGTCCATAAAAGAAAAAAGAAAAACACGTTAAGTATGTAAGGCTAGAGATATTCGGCATTAGATGTTCTCTGCCTAACCCATAACCTGACATAACTCTACCACAATTATTGTTCTATTATCACGCCAGTTGATATAATCTAGTGGCTAGGATAAAAAAATATATAAAGGATTATTTACGACTGCGAGTAAATAAAATAATTGTAAAACAGTAAAATAATCAGACCGTTACATAAAGGTGGTTGTTATTGCTTTGTTTGATAAAAATGTTTTAATGCCTTTCCTGTTACCACAAACGCTTATAAACTGTATATATATCTATATATACATATACAATAGGATCCACAGTTTGAATGTATAGGTCGCAGAAGGTATGGCTCTTCGCTATGGCGACGTAGACGAGAGCGGTAGGCATTAGTAAATGGAGTCGGTTGGCGGGACGGGAAACGCGTTACTGGCAACCACCAAATTGATTTCTGCATGTTGTATCACCTTTTCCATCTGCCTCTAAAGACACAATTAAGATTGAAATCCTATTTATTGTGTTTATCGAGATCAAAGATATCAGAATTGGAGGATTGTTCGTGATCAAGAAACAATTAGAATAAAGCCACAGAGCGGTGATAAAAATATCTTTGTGTTTATCCATACGATTGGACGCAGCTTGGAACTATCGGAGCATGACACGTGAACGTTTATAGTGAATTATTTTTTTGTTTTTGATATACGAGTAGATACTCCATTTTGCTTATGTATTTTAAAGTGTATGTAATACATAAATAATAAATGAACAATATATGATAATGCATAGTTACTGTAATGTAATATGTATATGTATATCATTTTTGCTACAATAAATAATCAAGCCGTACAAGAAAGTAACACAGAGTAATATCGTAATAATAATGTTAGAAATTATATATAATACAACTCTTATCGTTGTGGTTAATATAGGGTAATCGTAGCCACCGATTTATTGTTAAAATTATGCAGTTAACAGCCACGTTGGTCGAGTTGCAAGGTAGCAAGCGCGACTGCCGATCGAGAGGTTCTGAGTACAAGTCTCGAAGTTTCTAGAAGTGGCTTGGAGTGTGGATTTGTGGCCGGTACTTCTGTATATAGGTAAATAGACTCATCCCCTATTCCGTAGTGTGACGTAAACGTAATTGGTGAAACGTGGCAACGTAATATACTCTTACGCCTCTTCCGCGATGTTACGTTATAATAATAAGGTGCCAGCAGCGAAAATATTATTCAAACTATACATTTAATATAACAGTTCAACAATATAAACTTTGTTTTGCAACAGACCCGACATTTCTATTGTAACGTAAAAAGCATGCTACAGCATGTGAAGGTACTCTGGTCACACAAAATATTCAATTCCAAGGTCAAGGTGAACTTTTTCATAGCGACATTAGCGACAGCAAAAACTTCAATGGAATAATACGAAGGTGTGAACAGCGTAGGTGGTAAATGAGAACTTAGTATGTTGTATTGCTTAATGTCTGCAACACAATGTTTGTGCGTTGGTGTATCTCATTAAAAAAAGCTTTCACTTTTTAAACTAGTATTCATTTGAAATACACATGAATGTTAACTCACCTGTCTTGATCTACTAGGTCAGATACTGGCTGATGGGGAAGTCAGAAGTCCCCGACATCAACGTGCATGTATGAAAAGAGTGTTGAACCTTCTAGGCTTCTGCGCGGCACGTCTGTAAAGATAGATATATTTGGCACTCAGTGCTCTCTGCTTATCCCATAAGTGACTTGGCATGATAATAAATTATAATTATCATATTCCTCGCATTAACAAAACCGAATATATTCTTAGTATAATGTACTCGAAATCAAGTAGCCACCATCACAAAGTATACAGTTTGTATAGTCAGTTTGTATACAGTTAAGTCAGGAAACAGCGGGTAAACTAGCACGCGAATCGTTTCCTCACCACAAATTGAAACACGCCGCGAGACTGAGTGGCGTCGCGTGACGCGTGAATACACCTCGGTGTATACTTTTTTATAATGAGTATTATACCATTATTAATACTAATCTCGTAATCCACAAAACAGATTTGTAAACTGTCGAATGAAACAGACCTAGGCATCTGTACTACGCTCAAATCAAAGACATCCTAATAGAAGGCACTTTAGAACAGACGAAATTATGTATATGACAACTTTAATGAACGTACAAGATTAGAACGAAATTTAACAAGACCGAACAGTTGGAAATCTCTACTCTCTGTCTACCTGTATAGAGAATAAGCGCCACAATATGTATGTATGTTATGCACGTCAATTCTCCACCTTTAAAAATATATACATAATATCAAATACAGATGAACGTAAAATTAAATTAAGATATATTTAATATTCACATGTACCTACTCGGTACTCTCTGCCTAACCGGTAAGGACTTGGCGTGCTATGGCGTTATAATATTAAAAACCGTACACAAGTGACGCATCTTGTTTTACTAAAATGACATGTTTTTGTGTGCAAAAGATATTATTAAAGTGGAACTTGCATGAAATTTGCATATTGTCATGAGTCAGCGAAGTCTTATATGTAGTTATAACATCATAAAACAAATTTACTCGGAAACACAACATCCGCTACGATTTTAAATTCCACAAAAAAAAGTCTCTTATTCATAAATGTGTCAAAGAAACTACATACATTAAAATCCTATTATTGTTTTGCCAAAAATTACAAGGTACAGTCACGAACAAAAGGACGATCGATGTATGCATGTAATGAGAAAATAATTGTATAAATTTAGAGCCCACCAACACGAGAATAATAAATTTAATAATTTTCGTGAACACGATCTCAATACGGACACTTATACATATATAAAAACAAATTGACTAACTCTCAATTCGGACTTAATTTTATACGGTTACGTAAATCTTAATTGCGAAATTAATCTCATTCAAAGTCACAAATTTCAAAATAAGACAAACCGTGACAAAATATTTCAATACAGCCGAAACAAATAGAGGTCGAAACAAATAAAACTCCTTGAGGTTTTCACGTTTTCAAAATAGATAAGGTGAATCGCATAAAACTATTTAAAACCTCAACCACTTTGTTGAGTTTTGAAGTGAGAATGAACAATAGTGAAAACGCAAATATCGCCTGAAAATTCACGAAGTTGTTTGCGTCGTGGCCAACTAACTTTTAAGGAATGTGGTGTATCGTGATGTTCGTAGGAAATTCGTGTTGTTCCATCGGAATCTCACGTCGGGTAGCGCACACTGATTTAATACTCGGTTTCATTGATTTAATTAGCTTCAGGGATCATTCATCATTAACCCTATTATCGTTCCAGTATTAGACGGGTATCCCCCAAGGATGAACAGCGGTAAGACTTATTTGTATTATAAGCTTATTTGTATTATATTAAGTGTTTATTGAGCCTAACTAGGCCTTAAAAACATTATGGATAAATCACGATCACTGTGTCCATTATTGCGTTATTTACAACGAGTCATGTTTAATGTTACAACGTTACATTATTTATTTGTGAATAGGTTCGCGCCATTATTTACACTCAAAATCCACGGAGTGGGAGCCGGAATTTCAAACCATTCGGCTGTCGCTATTAAAAAAACGATGGCATTAAAATATAAATCAATTTAATGTTTTTGTTAACATTTTACCACTTCTAAGTTACACGCTAGCTAATGTGTTAAATAATTACGCGATAAAACTACAACTTTCTTGATGCCGTTAACTAATTACCGCGTGAAAATATTGACTGCGTTAACGTAATGCTTAATTATAGTGTTACGCTATGCGTTTAACTGTGCTATATCGTCTTATACAGGAAAAAATGGTTTTTATTATGGACATTTAATAATGCTCATGGTTATTTTATCCAACCAAATAACTAGTATTTATATTACAAAGTGATTATTACAAAAATAATAATAATACTACTAATAAATATATTTAGCAAAAACTCAATATTATCGATTGAGCGCCAACACGTCTATTTTCGCGCGCTTTTTTTGTTAATACATTATTTCCGCCATTATGTTTACATTGGCGCGTGTTTATAAGGGACATAAATGTAACACGCGGGGTAAATGTAAATGATTTAAAATGTAATTATAAAGGAAAAATTATCTCGCTAGCATATACATTATGGCAATATGTAGTAAAATATATACATAAGTAGATATACGCAATAAGTGCGCACTTTTGACATATTTTAATTTTGATTTACTTTCTTTAGTGCGTTTCAGTATAATTTTCGCTCGAGCCGAATTATTGCCTCACCTCAAATTACTCGCTGCACTGGCTGCCTTACCATACAATTAATTTCTTCTGCTCGAAGGTAACTTCGCATGAAATATGAGGTAAGTTACAAGTTACTGTCGACCTTGGCCTCACATTCATAATTACACTGGATGGTCCCACGAGCTCGTTGCATAGCGCCTATGCCATTATGTGCTTCAAATGCAGATTGTATGATAACTAGAGCACCGTACGCTATCTACGCTATCTCTTTAATTAAAACAACTAGTTTTATTTTAAGTTAAGACTTTTAACATCGGTGCTCTTTGCCTATCCCTTGAGGGACCTGGCCTGAAGATATGTATGTAACCTTTAACATTTAATGAGCCCAGCAAGTCTGCCAACGCGTATTTGGGTAGCGTGGCAGACTATGGCCTTAATTCTTCTCATACTGATAAGGCGATCAGTGGAACGATAAAAAACTTGACAGTGAAACTCAGCAGGTGTGCTGGCAGGCGTAGCTTAAAAATTATTTGTACCAGCAGTAGGTACTGTTGTCACGTTTTATCTCCTGCATCGAAACCGTTACGCCGCGCGCACCGGTGCTTAGTGAAAAAAAAGATTAAAGTTAATAATGACAAGATCTCCCAAGCCTTTTAACTTTTATTTAATTTTCTTACATTTTGTATCTGGAACAATTTTTTGCCTCGTAGCAGTTCAGTTCTTAGGATTCTCTATTTAACACTTAGTTATTCTAGAAACAGTCCAAGAAAAAATCGATTAATCACTCAATTGAACAAAGTTTTATTCATATATTTAATAATATGACTTGCAATATAACTGCAATAAATAACATTACAAAATACATAAATCTATATCAAAATTAATAATTAAACTTAGTTAAATATCTTTCCCTGTAATTATGAAGTACCTATCATTTAAACAGGTATTAGATGTAGTGCAACATTCAGGTAAACGTACATTATATATTACGTCATCCATTAAACCTTCATTTTCTCGTCAGTAATCAAAATTGCATACAGTTGTACAAAACAAAACCTCCAATTATATGTTAGCATCTCTCAACGTGATAGAGGAACGGTATCTCCGTCATCTCTCGTCGGGTCAGCTCGTTCATTGTGCGGCGACAATGCAGGTCGAGAAGAAACCTTTCGAGCATACGATAATCGAAATATGATTATAATCTGGATCGTGGTCGTATGCTGGATACAGGCTGATACACCTTTCTATAACTGTAAAGGTTTTAATCTTGTTATAAAATAAAAAGTGCTTTTCAAGATCACGGGACCTTCCTATGGATCAATATGAATATAACGATTTAAAAAGAGATGTTATGTAATTCCAACAATTTCCGAAGAAAAACTTAAACTCTAGAATAAATAGTTCACGTTGGATAATTGAATCTAGTTCTAAATAATCAAATTAACTTTCTGCATAAATAATTGTGTCTTTAATCGTTTATTTCAATTTAGGAATCCAAACGAATCATCCCAATTATTTTTATAAAAACTTAGATATCATAAACATAATATAATGAAAGTTTTTTTCGTAAATTAATAAATTATCTTCGTTAATACATTACTTAACGGAAATCAAAGGAAATCAGTTTACTTTTTGTCCCATAACGGCAGAACACGATTTAAAAAACCCACTTGTCAAAGACTGTTACCGAGGACGATAATCAGTTAGTCCTACATACGAGCCGGTCGCTCCTCTACAAGCACGCTCTAATGGCTTTACGTGCGACAACGACATCACGTACACTAGTTTTCACTTAGTCGCTTACTGTAAAAATATTTTTTTAGCGTGTCTATAACTGGTCGGTTGACCGGAGTCGACATACTCGTGAGCGATACTCCAGCCAAGTTAACTATTATTTATCGTATGTTTTATGTACAACTATTTCAATAATATAAAACTTTTCATACAAATCTCCATATAAACATAACATAACATCAAGCCTGTATTTTCCCGAAGAGATAGGCAGAAGAGTGCAGTAGGGTACACAACCACGTTTCACCCCATACTCGTATGTTGTACTTCCCACGTTGTGTGAGCCTATATCTCCTATCATTTCAGTCTCCAGTCTCCACCGCAAGCTCGCTACCATCGGTAAGTTAAGCCGGTACATAATTTAAAAACTGTTTAAATGCCAGATTTTTATATTCGCTCTGATTTTGATTAATTCCCACCATCAATATGAAATTCCAAATTCGAATTCATTCCGACAAAGCTGACTGCTAACGCAAATTTGAGATTGAGAGAATATATTATTACTAAGATAAATTATTACTAATAGCCACTTTTATCGACTTGCAACTTCGCCGCTGATTCCATAATAATTACGCGGAGTAACTCGTTGGTACAACATTTTTATTCTTTTTTACTTTTACAGTCAAATATTACTCAGTATTACAATTAAGTGTTATAGGAAAAACAAAATCATGTAATTCAGTCTTTGAATACGTTTTGAACTGACTTTTAATAATAACTGAGCTAAGAAACTCGCACAATGATGAAACTAATGATTTGTGACAGAAATAGTTTAAACATTTAAACTTGAGTATACTGAACCATATGAACCAATAATAAACCTTATAAATAAGAAACATTCATTCAGTATTTTGAAGTGTTGATCGTTAATTACTTATGTCGATTGAAATCAGTTGATTGAAGATAATGTCAGTAGAAGTGTTACGTTTCATTTGTTCTCAGTTTGTTACCATCATAGTTATTCTTAACTTCTTCAGCGTTACCTACACTATTACTAAATTGACTATTGGTGCTCTCTGTCTATCACGAAAAGAACCTGGAGTGACGATACAATGATGATAATAATAATTACATGTTCTTTAATTATCGTACAGTTGTCAATATCAGCAAAAATGTTATTTATTAAAGCGACCGACAAAATTCTATTTTTGAATCGGCACGCAGATACAACTTTTAACGTATTCGAATCTCTTTCAACTGTGATTGATTTAATCGTCCAATAAAAATGTTGGCTGCTGATGTAAAACAAGCTTCGATACAAGATTGGATGTAGTAGCCAGTCACAAAGATTTTACTTTTACCGTTTTATTGCAATATTTAACGCTTGCCAACGTCCTTTTAATAATTTCTGTAAATGATATAAGTAATGCAAAATATAAGTGTAGGAATTATGAATTCCTATTTTAACACTTTATCGATTTATATGTGATTATGAACTTACGTTGAAATAATTTAAATTCTATCAATTTTTATATCAGTTTGTATGTATCTAATATCATAACAGCTCGTAATACACGCATAGCTAAATGTGTAAGTAATACGCCCGGTATTCCATTCAACAAACATTTATAATGAATGACACACTATAATAAAATGTTACTTACATTAATATTTTTAAACCTCTTTATACTACTGTCATATTACGAAGTAACTAAAATAGCCTTTCTTACAAGTGAAGAAACTCTGCGATTGAACACGAGCCAAATTGTTGATAATAATAAGATTTTCTAGTATAAAACAGCCTAGTTAAAAAGTTGTTAAAAAAATAACTGTATTATTTAATAGGTACTAAAATATCTTTATATAGGCAAAAATAACATTAATATAGTTAATTATTTTTTCATACATATAATGATTTAGTATACCGGTAAAAATAAATCAATTAAACATAGGAAATTTGATCCATAGATGCACAATCCTCATATGTGGTAATAGAAAATGTGCTCGACACATGTGCAGTGAAACATGTCGGTACCTACGGGTGCGTGTGGTCGCGAATGGAATTCGTGAACGTTTAGCTGGAGGTGAGCCGAACACGCCACTCCCATACATTCCGACGTCTTGACATACATTTAAAACGCTGTAGAGATATGTAATGTAGCGTGAAATTAGTTTTAAAACTAATATTGCATGAACTGTTTTAAGGTCCGTTAAATAGAGCTATTTAGCAGTTTTTGCTCCGTGACCAACCCGTAGGGAACTGATTTGACAAGATAATAATATTAAGAATAAATGAACATAGAATATTAAAATAACAATCAAGATTCATTATCGCTATAGATATCGAATTATGTACTTCAATGTTTTATATTGATGAGATGAATGTTTTATATGAGTAACGAATGTACGAAACGTATGTCCGGTCTATAAAGATTAGTTACTTGGCATTCGGGGTTTTGCTTAACCGGTAACGACGCTGGCGTGATAATATAATAAAAATCAACATTAAGCTAGGAAAACATCACAAATCACTATTTGTAATTGTTATTATGTTATCATTATTATCTTAAATAATTTCTGTTACTCCAACCGAAGATCCAGAACCGGATTTCACCCAAGAAATGTCAACAAGCACTCGTATAACCAAGGTCACATTATTAATCGACGTTATATCTGATGTTACGTTATATACAACAATAATGTAAAATTACATTCGATTCAAATTTATGTAAATCTCTTAAAAGCCTTCCATTTTGCCATTTGCCGACATTTTACATAAATGATTTGCTTTAACACGTTATTGAAATGTATAGTGAGTTTCATATAAAATTGTTTTAATAGAATATATAAATATTAAAGTCTTCTGTGTATAAATAACATTTGTGTTGTTTTCAATTCACAATATTTTTACGTCAATATTACTTATGTTTACATATACATACTTATAAAAAAAATACTCGGTAAAAAAGTAGACCTATATACAAATATGGGACAATTTTCTATGTATTAACAATTATTGTCATCGTTCTTACCAACGTGTCTGTATATGGCAATATCTATTTTATTTTAAAAGTAAATGACTATTGTTGTCACCGAGCTACGTGTCCGCGATGTGTATAGAGTTCGTCAAGTCTCGGCATGTTGACACGCGGCGCGGCTCTCCGTGGGCTGCTTGCTAATGGCTAGAAAGTTTGATTCTGTCACCGTGAAAGTGCTGCCCACCAACTTAACTGATAACTTTAACGCGTCACTACACTCCATTGTACAACTCCGCATTCATTATACAACAATCATAACACTCTTCTTTTATAAGGATATAAACTTATAAAAGAGACCAAATCACGTAGACAGCGAGCCCGTCTGCTAAATTCTATTCTTGAATAAAACTGCCTCGTTGGTCGCGTTGGTTGCAAATGCGGCTGACGATCGGGAGGTTTTCCGTTGAGTTGTCGGGTAGGGCACTATTAAATTTTTCTAATTTACATTTTCTAGTAGTGGCTCGGAGTCTGGATATGTGCCCAGTGTATGGCAATATTCTTACTACCTATTCTATAGTGGGACGTAAATTAAATAAGTAGCTAAATGTATATAGATAAACATAATTTAATAGCGTGCTTTACACAATAGAGTGCAAGAAGCCTAAAACAGAATCACTGGATATTAAATATACCCTGCGATGTTCGGTGGAATGGATGATTACCGCTCGTTGTACAACCGGCTATTACATGCAATGTGGGCTGATGGAAGCGTGCCCAATAAAGGCTTACGAAGGTATGTTAGTGACCGTAACAATTTAGCGAAGAGAGAACAACATCGTTTTATAATACGACAATTTCTAACGCTAAAATGTAAATAATATGTTTTTAGTGCAAACCTATTATGGCCATAACTGGATCTGGTCTAAGAGTAGCTAGTCAAGAGGGTGCCTTTAAAGCAATGGAGTATCGTCAAACTTCCGTGATGTCATTCCTTCGCAGATTGTTTCTGCTTCTGATCTGTTCGTGTAGAGGTTCTTAAATTACTACATACATATATACACACGTATAAAAAAAATAATGTTTGCTTTTTTTACCTTGAAATTCCCGATAGTATCATAAACTGGAATTGTGCCCAGTGTATGGCAATACGTTCACCACTTATTCCATCGTGGGACGTAAATGTAAGTGCTGAATTGTGAGAGTGTATTACACTATTCTGCCTGCCTCTTTGAGGATAATCAGGCGTGATGTCATGTTGTTTTACACATTTTTTCTTTGCAGTTATTTACAGGGTTATATAAATTTATTTATATAAATACCAGCCTTTGCACATATTATTAACAGTATCCCTAAAAATATGTTCTTTAAATTTACATGAAAATGGGTAGCCACTTCAGAATCATTCAAATATTCGTTTTGTGTAAATTTTTTTGTAGAACATATTATAACGCTGCGATTTTATCAGTTGAAGTTTTAAAATACTTGAACGTGAACTGACTTGGTTATTTTTAGTGTGCATTTAATAGGAGATTTAGAGAATATTCAAAATATTGTGGTTTCCGTATTTACAAATCGATTATCAACGAACGCCATTCTAATGCATTCAGGACCAAATTCTCGAAATAAAGTTTGTTCAACGAAGAATGTGGAATAAATGTACATAGAGAAAAAAGGTATGTATAAAACGTACAATAGCCGTATTAAGGTTAACCGTGTATAATATGCGGCCGGGTGTATGATCACTGACGCTGCGACGTGTGATTACACGCTTGTGAGTTCATGAAAGCGTGTTTAATAAGAACCAAGAAAGTCTGCAGGTTAAGTGAAAAACCAGTTTTCCTGACTTTTGAATTTTTTTTTTAGGTTCCATCATGATTTTATTTATTACGTTACCTAATTTACTGTGCAACGTGTAATAAAACGTCCGTTTTAATTAGTGGTTTATTATGAATTTAGAAGTACAGTAGCCACTGTAAAGTAGAATAGAAGGTTTTATAGTGATACAAACACACACAATCTCCCACGCAACCATTAAATTTTCTATCAAAATGAACAATTTTATAGAGCTCCAAATAATAATAGCATAAGAAATTTTGTATGCCACGTCTTATCTGACGAACAATGGCTTTACCGGTAGGCGGCCACAATGTATGTAATTCAATCAGCTTCATTTCCTCTCATTCTAAACATGGGACGCCCACTCATAAGGACGATTACCTTCACTAGCAAGGTCATTGATCTTGAGGCTCCAATGATTTGTCAAATAATGATTACTTAAAGATATGGTATGTCCCATCTTACAGAGAGTATGGTCTCTCAGGTGACAGATGAAAACGCAAATTATTTAAATAATTAGTAAGTTGAAAAAAATTGATGGGCATAAACAGGTTAAATAAAACTCAAAATATGTAAAAAATATGCATATTATTTGCTATTGAAAAAAAAGTTTGTATGTTGAAAAAAATACTTGTTAACAATTTATTAAAACATATATTTATAGAAAATTTTCACCTATGTTAATATAGTTCTGTTTGAATTTGTAGCCAAACAGTTGTTTACTATAATCTAAAATTAAATCTTTCATATCTACTGTCTGAACAATCGAGTTCCTCACTGTAATTGAACGACCGATACTCATTCCTCACTACCATCACTACCATCCTCACCATCATCTTTTAAAGGTGAACCTAGAATGTTCGCTTGATTATAAACTTCTCGTATTGTAAGTAAACTGAAGCGAATATCCGGATCTTTAGAATTTGAATAAAAGAGGCTCTCAGCTGGTGCCCGCTCTACAGAGCTTTTAAGAGGCACTCCACTGTACATTGATTGTAATCAGTGTCTCCTTTCTCAGTAGTGCACAGTTTTGTAAAATATTATTAAGATATTGTAGTTGTATTCGCCTAGATATCTTATACAATAAATTACTGAAAATAATACAGATTAACTCCGCTACACTTACGGTCAAGCTGTGTTTCAGTCATTATGTTTTTATAGGTTTTCTAATGCAGAGTTTTATTACATTAGTTATAAAACTATGTGTTATAGATTATTTTAAATGTAAATAAGTTTTTCATATAAAACATCTCATCATATCCACTAACGCAAATGCTTCATGTAGGTACTGCTGAGCCAATACCTTGCGCATAAATCTAATAGCATTTGTCTATTGCCAAATAACGAATCGTGTATCGAAAGGCAGATCGAAAGTTACAACTGACACCAATACCAATGCAACGATCTGGGAACACACCTTGCCCACAGCAGAAAACAAACGTTTTGTTAGTAACACTTTATACTACAATACCTATATATTTAGCCGCCATTTCGTCAACCACTTTACAGTGTCGTAAACATTTGATGAGGCGTCAGTAGCAACTACAAAACGCTCGCCCATTGCGTTATATTACGCACGTTCCCACAACATCATCAACACTGTTGGATCCCTGTGGGGTTATGCCCATAATCCCTACGTTGGACATACGCGTTGAGGATCGCAGAGCACAGCTTCTCGACCTCCTACACTGCTGCCCAGGGCGGCCAGGACATTTAGCTGTGCCTGGACAGGCCGCGCCATATTGCAATCTGCGAGCGCCGGGTTTAGTCGCCTCTTACGACACGCTGTATTCCGGCACGAGGTCAAGGATTGTATTCTTACTCCGCCTTATCTTACAACAATACCTACAATATTTTCCTTCACTTCCATGTTTAGATTTATAAATGCGAATATAAATATCAGGCTGCCTAATATTTCGCAAATCAATATTCTTGGAAGTTTGGTTGATCCTGATAAAAGATAACGATGTCCTATTATTATGCTTTAATGTACTTCTAAAACCAAGAAAAGACTAAATCATGATTGCATGAGCTCGCAATGATTGACGGGAACTCATGAAAAATATCCCCTGTCAAAACTGAAACTAGTCGGGCTCGTTAGGACAAACATACTTGAATGAAATCAATACACAATCAAATAATGGTTTTTTCTTGCTGTTCAAACATTGTATTAATAAATAAGAAGACCAAAATTAAAGATAATTTATTTGACATTTATTGATGAATTTATAGCCATTTATACATTTCGCATTCAAACCTAAGAAACAAGTTTCGATCGAAAATTTTAACAAACGTTTAATGCAATGCGATCGATTCGCACCGATGGCTTTTTCCTAATTCTTAATTCACACAAAACACGTACATATGGGCTTTGATTTAGATAGCATAATCGATTGCCCGGTAACATAGCTGATCCTTCACTTTCGCGACTTTCACCGCCGCGAGTAGCGGACGCACCTACCGGCGCAAACAAACAAACAATAGAACTTACGTCATATGTAATTAACAAAATGGCCCTGAGCTTAATATTCATGCACTGTAGACACGCGTACATATAATAAAATAATTTAAATTTAAAGTAATTATGTTTCATGTAAATCGCCGTTGTCTTAAGTTTTCATCCCTACATTTATTTTTTTCTGTTTTTAATAGCATTATAACAGTCATGAATAATAACAATTATTCTTTTTAATTCAGTCTTATTAAATGTAATTCAACTTTATTGTAGTTGTAACTTATGTTAATTAGCGTGTAACCGATATAATTTACATTATTTGCTTTGAATATGTTATTACTAAACTATTAAGATTAAGTAATTTATAAGAGACTATGGACATTGATATTATTGTACCCCAGATTGTAAATGTGTTTGGTGCTTATAGTAAGACACTACAATAATAATCCGTTTTAACTCATAAATAATTAAATGAACGAACCAATAAATCAATAAACAATTAAATGGATGGACTACTCAACATATGGCCATCTGATCACAAATTACATAGATAGGCCCTGTACTATGATAACCTGATAGTAGATAAACTACTTATATGACTAGTTTTTCACACCAACTATTAGACAAAATAAACAGTTGTGATCAACATACAAATCCTTGTCCCAATCGAGCCCACAAACGCCGGCTCAGTAACTGCTGAATTAGCGAACCTAACTAGGTTCACTAACGACAGGACTTACACGCCAGTTAAGGCCAAGTCAGTCCATTAAGCAACTTGTGTGTCAATAGAAATAATATGCTATTTCTGTACGTTTACCTCATTGTAGACACACGGCTCATAACTAAGTGGTTGACATTGAATTATGTTGTTATAATCGTACACATTATATGATTAGTTTGATTAGTAATACAAGTAGGTATCATTTCTTTTTTACCGTATTACGAACACTCAAGAATATCTAACTGTAAGTTACACAGTCTAAAGTCGAGCTAAAAATTCTTAATATGAATTCCAGAACTATTTTCCTTCGAAAGCCGCTGGATTCATACACAACAACTAAGACATCTGTGTTAAAGGCAATCTAGGAAACAGGCAGACGGACCACCAGGTGGTCAGCGGCCACGATCGCCTGTAAACGACAATGAGATGTATATGTATACTTATACTTATGTATACGATTAAATTATAATCTCATTTTATATACACATGTGCCTGTGGTTAATTTCGGAGCTTTTAAACTTCAATATTCTAAATTTTTATTTCCACGTATCTTTTGTTTTCCTTTTCTGTTGTTACAATAAATACTGCCTCATTTGGGATCATTTAGACGTGAGTGAGTCGTCCGAATAAATTATTACTATTACGGCACACAGTTACACTGTGAAATAGAAATTATTTATTCAAAAGATGTCGTTATAAAATAGCCTAATATATTGAAATGAATGTACGTACCTACATAATAAACCGTTCGAAAATTATTCCTTATCGCGAATGCTTGTGATTTTTTACTTTCCGCTATTTACACTTTTTAAACGTAATTCACACAAAAAATACAGATATAATGAGCTAAAAAAATTTGGATTAAATTGTTTTACTTTCGCTTTCTCATATTTCGTGTACATTTGGCATCAAACCGTGAAGTGAGACCTAATCCTCGAGTAATTAACCATTATCTTAGTTTAATCTCAACCAAACTATAACGTTTTTTGATTACAGTTAGATGCATCATATTGTCCATATCCATACGAGAAGCTGACTCCACTAACTTGTGAAACGTGGGAGTGTACTACACTCCGCTGTCTACCTTTTCGAGTGTAATAGTCGTGACGTTACGTTCATTTTTCCAGGTAAATATGTGACATTCCTTGAATGTACATATAAATGACATATACTACCCAGAACGTGATAAGCAAATTTGTACCTAATGCTAAACGAGATAACGTGCATATATGTACACCAGCCATTGGACGCTATTCAAGCAAACCGCAGAGGTCAGCAACTGACTTTTTCTCATGACTTACGTAAGTTTCGGGTGTGAATGCAGAAACACTATTATGTAACTGAGGTAGGTAATGAAAGAATGATGCCCGTTGTACTGGCATGTAAAATAATGGTATAGTTCACACTACGGTAATGAACAGTTAATAGACTTTTAGCAGAACACCAGATAGATAAAAAAAAAGAAAGTGAAAAAAATACAGTTAAACTGTTGTGATTCCGAAATAATAAAAAGCCAAGATATTTTTTCCATTTAAGAACAAAAGAAGGTTAGCATGGATCGAAAACTTACAAGAAAAAGTCAGCAAAAGCTGTTTATGTCACTGTAGACATTATCTAAAATACGTACTCGACGCTTTTGTGACACGAGCGTACAAAATGTTGAAATATCTTTCCAACGTGATCAATCTAGTGTGCGTTGACACGTTGGCTCTTCGATAATAGCGTAAAAATCATCCTTTGTATATAAATCTAATGGCCGTACTAACTTAAAATAGGTACATCTAAGCATTTATTAACTATTGTTATACGTCATAATGAGATTACATCTAAACATAACTGGTGTATGCACTTGGAGTTAATGTGTGTAAATGTTTACATAAAAAATGTTATAAACATGCTCTTAATGTATGAATGAGGGAATAAGTGGACATTACTATATTTCCTGTGTACCATAATATAATAAAATATACCAATAAATTTTTCGAAAAATACTCGTAATTCGTCAAAATCTTATATATAAGTAGCTATCACAACAGATACTGTTTACGCTCTAGAACTAAATATGTATATGTACTTATTTATTTTTGGGATACAAATAATATCACAAACATAGAAAAAAATTAACATAAATTAAAATTACATAATTCAGTGAAGTTTCCACTAACAACTCTACACATATACATACATAGCTTGATGCTTCATCAATAAAAATATAAGATCGGATCAATTATGGAGATTATCATAATTATGTTTCACCTCCAATCGGCTGCCTTACGACCTTCCTAAATGTAATGATTGTAATGATAAAAGGATCTATAAACCACGTGTTTATTTTTATGTCACACGAGCGACGCAAGAAGTGATTATATTTTTTGTTACATAGAGTGACACAAAACAAGGATTTGTAATGGTGCCTGGCATCTATTGATTGTTTTACATTAACTTTTGAATCAATAAAGCTTAACATATTATAGTAGGAATCCTATCCCGCCTATAAGTTGCAATCTTATATCGAATACATTTTGATGAGTACACACAAGAGCCCCATAATTTGGCTGCACCTGGTCCGTTCCACCATCGGACGATTAGACGTATGGCAGGACACGTCTTATAGACAACCCCTTTGAACGGGATAAAATGGTTCGCTAAATCGTTTCTGTTACATATACATAATAGATGTATGTCATCATACCCGCATGAGCACACGGTTGTACAACAGTTAGGTATAACAGTTATATATCGCGATATGACAAAACTTTCGAGCTGCGGTTGTATTAACGTTTACGAGAGAGACGTAATCTCTCTAAGCGATGTATCGTGTACGATCAATAAACATTTGGTTGAGTTTCTTTTCTGTTAAAAACTGCAACATCTACACATAATATAGTGCAAAACTAGTCACAATCATTTCCTTTTAAGTGTAATGTCTTAAAGATGAAGATACGTAACAAAACAGTCTGATATTGTTCACTTTTAACAGTTTGCTGTTAAGCGTTTTGTTAATATTTCTATAGAGGATAAAATTATACACTGATATAATTCACATATGATTGTTCAGTATAAATAGTCTTCTCTATAACCTCGCTGCGATCGGCGGGAGCTTATAAAGTAGGGCGTAGGACAGACCTGCAACTACCATGGTATTACAAAAAGAAATACTTAGCTGAATTCTTCGGAAACAACATAATGCCTTATTAAAATAGAAATAACATGTAACTAATATCAACCAATTTTTTCAATGAAATGTCACATCATATTTCGTCTTCGGTAAAAAATAATTACGAACGTCACCCTTCGTTTCTACAAATAAATTACTCCGACTGAGTGAACATGTGGTATTAATTGGTAACATGCCAACAAGTCAGATTTGAAGATATGTATTTTTATACGTTTATAGATTTTGATTGAAGAGAATGAAGAATGTAAAAGATGCATATCACGTTTAAGTGGATACAGATGTTTTGCCCTCTGTGCTGTGTGCACACCTCTTAATACGAATGATGACATAATAACAACAATTTACACATTTTAATCGACCAAAAATCACTATATGAGTAAAAATAGCACAAAACTTGTTTTTTCTTAAAAATATCGCCTTTTTTACTTTTAGATACAGGTCTGCTCTTATGCTCATGAGAAGGTCTATGGCCATAATCTGCCACGCTGGCGAAGTGCAAGATGCGCACTTCACGCACCTTAATATAATATTACATATTGAGAACTTTAAGATGTCTAAGTTTCCGTCATCATGTTTTTCTTCACCAACGCATATAGTCTTTATAAAGCGAAGTACCTACTGTAATAATCAATAGTAAATTTTTTATTCTGCATTACTTCTATTACTAACTAGTGGGCATTAATCACGTGAGATTCTAGTCTACCGCAAGAAGTCTAAACGTACAGTTACTGGTATATTACATAACAGAACATTACATCATACATGAGGATTACATGATCATTAAGAACTCATTATTTTGCAATAACACATCCAATAAAAACAACAAACAAACATTATATTTATTGAAAACAAGCTGCACTCATCGAAAACATATACGTCTCATTCAATTGTTTCAATCGGAATATTATTACAATCGGCTCATGAGTGCTTCGTGCGTGGAATTAGTTATCAAAAGTACAATGGGACGTTCCCCTTTCAAATAATATTTTTCTCAAATACGCATTTCAGAGACGGTCAGTTCAAATTCAAATAAATTCATCATTAGAGTGAGTGGTTCTGGATAATATCTATTCGTGAGTTATTCTAAAAACGTGACAATTTCTTGGAATAAAGCAGTGTGATATCACGTAATGTAGCCCACAAAGAGGCAGGTTGAGTATAAACCCACTTTCCGCCAGTTACGTTTACGTCCCGTTATGGAATAAATGTTGAGCCTATTATCATACAGCGGACACAAAACCGAACTCCAGGTCCTACTAGAAATGTCTAATTCGGAAAATACAACAATACCTTATCGGGGAATCGAACGCAGGACCTCTAGATCATCAGTCGCGCTTGCTTTCACACAACCAATAAAGCAAGATGAGCTTCACATATGTACATACATATGTAATTGCATATGTGATAATTATATTAAAAAATCGACTAAAATAACCATGAAAATGGCTGAAACTTATTTCTATCAGAAAAAGGTCTGAATTTCCCTTAAATAGCGCCTACAGAGGTTTTAATTAAGTAAATTAATTACTTAATTAAAAAAATTAATTAATTAATTTGAGAAACGAATCTAGAGAATTAATGAATGACTCAAAAGCTTGTGCTGCATAAATATAATATAAAAAATATTACTGTATGTAAATTAGTAGTAAAAAGCGAAGTGATTGCACTTGTATAAGTCTATGACACAATGCATCAGTATTAAAAG